>JACBWW010002108.1:0-10398 GCA_020086605.1 Lanius collurio | reverse complement strand
CAAGCTTGCCACAGAATTAAGCAGTGGGCAGCTGATAACCCCCCACAGCTAATAATTTATGTTGACAGCTGTTATTGTTCACTCTCAGAAAAGGGTAACAATTGTGTGCTTTACTTCTTCTGACCTAGCATTTGCTCCAGCTTCCCTTGTCCGAGTAGATAATCATTGTGACTAGGAAACCTTAAAGATGAACCCCTCCTAGAAGCAGTAGCTTTCTGACATCTCTACAGCATGGCCATCAGCTACTGACAGACTGAGCTAAGGGGTTTTTTACCTTCTACTTTCATGCTTTTTAGATAAAATAAAGATGATCCCTTCCCTTCCTCAGCAAATGGAACACAGAATATGTTCTGATTGCTGTGAATCTTTGATTCCTCAATGCTTCTATTCAGCTGGTATGAATCCTTCATTTGCACTATTGCTCTCACATTCACTGAAAATTTTTTGAGATCTCTGCTGGCCAAAATACCATAATATTCCTAAGACTATTTAAAAGAATTTTATCTAGGTGCATATTTCACAAATATTGATTTTAGACACAGATGAGTGTTGAATCTTCATTAAAAATTCTTTACCTCTTTTATCTCCAATCTCAGAAGCATCAACACATTCTCATCAAAGTAACTTTCTTTGTCATCCTAATAAACTCAATATTTAATAAATTTTTAAATAACCCATCTTTCATTGAAGAACCAGAAGAAAGTATATTGAACTTTATTATGTTTCCTATTTACAAGGATCAATTTGTGGTAATTCCATTTGAATTCAAATCCCTATATTTAATTTAAGGTTATTGATTTTTTATCTTTTTCCGTGTCTGAATTTGTTGTGTGCTGAGTGGACATGGAAGGTGATTGAGAAATCAGACAAAGCTGCTAGTGTTTGTAGTCATAGCTAAACCTTGTAAGACTGGTGAGTTCTTGTTAGTGTTTATTATCATACCTAATGGTTCTAGTTAGTATTTCTGAAACATAATGACTGTAAGTCATCACTGACTTTAAAATGCAAAATATTAGAACACACATTCTTCCTGTTATTATGATACTACTTAATGAGTAAGTCAAAATTTCTACAAATTCAAAACAGATACAGTTCTTGTTTTGAAATTTGACCTCTTTTAGTGTTAATCTAGATTACAGAGCCATAACTTTCTGTATTTTTATTGTGTGTACTGTCCAACATTTTCTTTTAATGCATCTTCACTATTTTTATCTTCAGTAATTGTTAAAAATGAACAATTTTGGCTTTGAACCATTTTAAGTGTAGCTCGTTTAATGACAGTTTCAATTATACAACTGCTGTGGAACAAGCATGTGTTACAAAACATCATTGCACGCCATGTATGTATGAATATGAAATATATTTATATTTTCATCTATATACTTTAAATGAAAATAATTTCCCAGAAAAATAATAATTTAATTGAGAATTATACTACTAAATTTACAAATAAATAGTTTTCCTGAAAACAAGATGAGAAAAGAGTTTGTCATGGACAACCCTTGAACCACATTAAAACTGTTACTGAGACAACTCCATGTCTAGTATGAAGTAGATTAGTAGAACAGTAAGGAGTAGCAAAGCTAAACAGCTTTTCTGATAGCTATGTGCTTGATAGAAATTACCTTTCCAAACAGAATTTAGAAGTTAGATTTTCTTCTGTGATTCTCTGGACTGAAGTATGCATTATTCGAGCAGATGTGATTTGATGAAAATAGTGATTGTTCTACAAGTTTGAGATTAGAAATTCAAAATAGTTCCTTTGTTCATGCATGATATTCTAAAACTTGATGCATTGTTTTTGTTAGTAGTGCTGTTAAAGATTCAGACATTTTACAAGGCATGCATGTTTGTAGAGTGTTTTTGGAACACAGCAATTTGCTTTACAACTAAGATAATACCCAAATACATTGCAAATGCAACTGCTTGCTCCTATTTCAACTGGGAAATGAAAATGTAATGAAGCAGAATTCCATTTTGATAGCACTGATTACTCTGTAGGCAGTTTAAGTTTTCAAAACCAGTTTTATAACATTCTCCTCTGGTTCTATGTCAAAGAGACAGATTTAACATGTTATGTTTTTTAGTACTCTCTAAAGTACCTTTGACACACTAGCTACCATTTCAGCAGTAAGCAAGGAACACCAATACACTATTAAGTCCTGAGTGCAACATGAAGTAAAAGCCCATTTATTTTAGCATTAAAATTTATTTACTTCCTGTGATGATACTTTGGACTAGCTGAATTCTATGTGTGCTTTTTCTATGTGTGATTCTAAAGCAGCACAAATGCTGAACATCTAAAATATATGCATTTCTTAGTCAAAGTTCCAGGTCATTGTTAAGTAATTTTCATGAAAACCTTTATTATACTAAATGCACCATAAGTTTTAAAAAGCAGTTATTGAAACATGGGATGTCACAGTGATATATAATGAGTGGCAAGTCTTTTCTCTTTTTGATTTCTGACACATTTTCTGTTAATTTCTTTTTCTTACAGAGCTGACAACTTTGATGGGTGTAAATTATCAACATCACAGTATTTATTATGCCACTTACTTTTAGGTGGCTACGCTATCATCAGCTCTTAAATAAAGATGAAGCTATTTTGTATTAAGTTATTTGCAATTACCCTTTGGTTTCCTGAACCATAAGTATGGTTTCAGGATAAGGGCATCCCCAGCCCTCCTGCATTTGGTTTGTATGAGAAGGTTCAGGTAGTTTGGGGAGGGTACAGTTACAGGGGTGGCTTCTCTGAGAAGCTGCCAGAAGCTTCATCCATGTCCCACAGACTGACTACAGTGCAAAAGAATAGAGCATGCTACACAATTGTATTGGTAACATGCATCACGAGGTAATTGATTGTTGTAATAGAGAATCCTTACAACAAGTATAAGACAGCGATGAACTTGGAAGGAAAGATGAAGTGATATTTTTATAGATGTTTAGAGATGATTTATTCCTCCAGCCGCATGGCCGGAGTTCCCAGGCAGACCCCAGTCATGGGACCCTGCTCTCTTCCCGGGCCCAGGGCACCCAAACCAACCAATCAGGAACAGGTGTGGGGCACACATGACATGGGGGCAGGGACAGACTCGGTACACTGCAGGGTCCCCCCCCACCCCAGGACTTCAGGGGAGAGGCACCTCCACAATTCACCCTTTCTTTTTAAATAAAAGAACATTGGAAACAGTTGGATAAACATAACAAAGTAATTTCTAAAGAAAAGAAGCCGCAATCTTGAGTCCCTAAATGTCCAAACTGATTTTCTTTGGAGTATCAGAAGGGAGACAGCACTTGAACATGCTTCAGATGGAAACTGAGTCAGGAGAGGATGTTTTCCTTTCTGTACCTGTTGGAATCTTAGAAAATGACAGTTAATTTCTTCCCTCCCTCCTTTTCATCCCCCCATCGGCATTGCAAAGGGATTCATGGCAAATGGAAAAGCCTGGTTTTGTGAGGGGAACCAGAAAGGGAAATTTGGGCTGGGCTTATAGGGGAGATAAAGGGGCATGGGATAAAAGGGGAAGGTGGGATAGAGTAAAGGATAGGGATTATGGGGATATTGTCTAGCATATCTACTACCTTTCACAGGAACACCCCCAGGGCCTGTAAAAAATGCTGCCTGTGGGCCCTTTCTAACTTGTACAAGTTTAAACTCCACCCCTTCTTTTTTTTTTTCAAGCTTGGAACATTACTTTTGGGGTTATTTCTCACAACAACAGATTTATGGACGAAAATACTTTCTCCGGTATCACTTTTCAATAAGAAACTGTAATTTTTCTTTACGTTATACCATTTTACATTTCCAAAAACCCTAGCTGTGAAAATTTTTTTCCTTTTCTGTGTTGTCTTGTTCTTGCTTTCACTGTCGCTCACTCTTGTGCTGGAGCTGCCACAGCCGGGACCACCAGGACCAGGGCTGCCAGCGCATTCCTGCCATGGGGTTTCGACTCCTCAGGATCACATTTGGGGCTGTGTGGGTCCGGTCTGGCTGTGCTGCTGCACTCTTCCATTGCCAGCTGCTCTGCCTTCAGCCACCTCTGCACTGCTGCTTGTAGCTGTGCTCGCTTCTCCTCTGGAGCTCCATGCAGCTGCTCCACGCTTTCCGGGCATTTGCGTGGCTGCACAGCCACGCCCTGTAAGGTGTTCACGTGTGCACGGCTTTGTACCGCTGGCACTGCCACCGCCGCTGTTGGCTACAGACGTGTCGCTGCCGGCCGCTAGCACGGTTCCCTTCTTGCCACCCCCACGCTTCTCGTGCGTCTCCAGCTCCGTGTGGCTCACCGCGGTTGCCAAAGCGAGTTCTGCTATCGACGCTGCCTTTCTCAGTACGAGGTCTGGCTCGAACCGTCTCGCGCCATTCGCCACAGGGCAGCCATTGCCGGGACACGCCTCTGCCACTGCCGCCCTCACTGCTGCCCTCGCCGTTCGCTCTGCTGCTCGCACCTCTGCTCTCGCTGCTCGCTTTTTGCGTTTTTCAGCAGCTGTTTCTACTAGCTGTCCTTCCTTATTCACTGTAAGAATACCTCAGAGAACCCTAGGAATGCACTCTCACATCCAGCGACTTTGTCATCGCTCTCTCACCCACTGTCGCCCGGGAGTGCACCCTGATACAGGGATGGGGTCTGCTCTATGGCTGGTGCTTTTAGGGGGGCTGGGCGCCTCCACCGCAGGCACCTCTGCCTCAGGCACCTCTGTGTTACTGGGACCGAGTATATGCTTTATGAGAGCATCTTCAATTGCAAAAGGTGCTAGGATCAATTCTACTGCCATTCCACTTCTTGACTGGATCATTATCAACTCATCAATTTCTTTCCAAAAATTGTCCTCTCTAGTTACAGGAAAACCAATATCAAAAATTAAGTCTCGAGTGACAAAAATTTTTGAAAAGCCAGTTAAAAAAAGTGTTCTAAATGTCCTGTATCCAGTTTTGCATTTTGTTTCGCTAGAATTTCTTTCACTTCCAAGTACATTTTTGTCTGTGGCTCAGATAGCCACAACTCCTCTGATTTCTCCATCTGGTCAGAAAGTACAGCCAAAAACAAGACAATAAGAAAGTTCAATTACTCACAATTCACGTCAGTGTACTTCGGACCATTAGAAATCATTTTCAGGGATCGAATGTCCGTATATCCCCACCATTTGTTATAATTGGGGAATCCTTACAACAAGTATAAGACAGCGATGAACTTGGAAGGAAAGATGAAGCGATATTTTTATAGATGTTCAGAGATGATTTATTCCTCCAGCCGCATGGCTGGAGTTCCCAGGCAGACCACAGTCATGGGACCCTGCTCTCTTCCCGGGCCCTGGGCACCCAAACCACCCAATCAGGAACAGGTATGGGGCACAGGTGACATAGGGACAGGGACAGACCCGTACCCTGCAGGGTCCCTCCCCCCAGGACTTCAGGGGAGAGGCACCTCCACAATTGATGGCATTTTAAACAAACAATTCAGGTATGTCTGCAGGGCACCACTATCAAGGACATCACCCACCTTTGGAAAGTATTTAGGGGTAATGGATGAATTGCATAAGAGAGATATTTATGAATATATATTGTGATTACAATTACCTGGTGGAGAGTTAGACTTATTATACCTTTTGTCGGTGAGCATTCTGGAATATTTGTGAGGTGGAGCATTTATCCCATGGCTAACATTAGATATCTGAAATCTGCCCCTGTGTGTTTTTACAAAGATTTTGAATTTTTTCAAAACAAAGCCTGATTAACACATTTTAAGAAAACTTTAGCCATTGAGAGGGTGGGGAGAAACATTTACAGAATCAACATGTCTAAATTCAAAAAAATGCATCATTACAAGTATTTTGATAATTCCTTTTCATTCTTTTTTCTTCATGAATTAAAAATAGCTAGAAAGTTTTTACATTACAAACATATGTTCATCTGAAAGTAGGAGGAGCTGTTTGGATTACATAGCTGATTCTGCAAATTATGGGCTGCTAAGGCAATTCCTTGATCAAAATTTGTTATCACATTTTTTATATTCTTTATAACATATTTTGATACCATGAATTTGCATATTAAACTAAAATCTTTCATATTATGGAGGCAGGAGTTTTTCACAAATTTATAAACCAGATTGTTAAACTGAGATAACATGCATGCATTTCTTTGTCCACAATGCCCTCCCCATAATTTTTACCCATATAGATTGATTCCAGTAATGCATTACAAGTATAATTAGAGATCAAAGAGAAAATTTCAGATAATTATTTCCTGAAATAGTGTATCTTGCCATATATCTGGTTGCACCATATGCAGTTCGTTGCTCTTCAACACCATTTTTAGAAGTGATGTTTGCTTTCACTTGTTAATGAAATAAAATTTTCAGAAACAATGAAGAGTAAGGATAACACCTGTAAATTGAAATGCATCGTAAATTTAAAAGTCTCTATATCTGCAAACTTTCTTTATTGCAGTTAGATCAATTCTATCTATCTGTACAATTTCAGAATTATTTTAGGGTTTTTGAGCTTTGAGACATTCAGGAATATTGTTTTGTAAATATGACATAAATTGTGGTATCTTAATTCATGGTTTTTTTGTTTGTTTTGGTGCTTTGTTGTGGTTTTCTTATTATTCCATTGTCTAAGTTTGTAGTAGAACTGAATGAAAACTATCCTTTTCTGCTGTGTTGATTTGTATGTCTTAATGGAATAAGGTGTTTATTTTTTGGAATAGCTATCTTTAGTTATCTTAATTTTTTCATTGGCAAGAAACAGCAATTTAAACTGAAGAAAACACAGAAAGCTCTGTCTTGAAACTGGCATTTCAAGATCTCAGTGCTTTAGTACAGTCTAAATTTTAGTGTTGATTTCCACATAATACTGAAATAGATGTTTTCATAGTTATTTCTGTAAATTATTTTAACAGTATTTTATGATGCAAATTATCTATCAGGCTTACAGAAAGCCAAATATTTTAGTAAAGCATCATGCATTCAATATGTTTTGGATATTCCATGAATGCCAACGATGAATTCTTACAAAATACCTTAGATGTAACAATCACTTCCTTGATTTCAGGAGCTGATGCTGTGGAAGCTCAGTGTAAGAGATTTGAAGTGAGAGCAAGTGGTGGTGGAAAAGTATTGTTTTCTGCAGATGAAGATGAGATTGTCATTGGAGCTGACAGACTGAAAGTAACAGGTATGGTAATAGTAAAGTTTCTAAATTGATGTAAACATATATATTTTAATATCTTTAGCAGTAATTATACTATCAATCTTCTAAAAATTTTTGATCCACTGGAGAAGAAAAAGTCTTCTCATTATCAGTGATTGTTTGACTAACCAAAAGATATTGTGTAATCTAAATATCAATTCCTCTAAAGATAAAAGTGACTTTGAACTCTACAGGATCAACTATGGTACAAATCACACTTACCACTGTGTTTTGGCTTTTATATGTCACCATTAAGCATTGTTTTGTGGTGTGTGTGCCATTTGTTTGGGTAATGTTCCTTCCAAATGATAAAAACTATTGTTATATAGGTGACCTTTGTTTTTTCTGTATACAAAATATCAAATCTACTTTCCATATGAATTAAGGGTATGTACTCTGCTTTATTTCATGAGGTTCAGCTGAAAAACCTTGCCTTGATTTGGCTATATTATTCATTATTTTAATGAAATACAGGCTACTGTTATGGTTTCACTACAGCCAGCAACTAAGTCTTACACAACCACTTCTTCTCCACCAGTGTGGATGGCGTAGAGAATTGGAAGGATGAAAATAATAAAACTCATGGGTGGAGATAAAGACAGTTCATTAGGTAAAGCAAAAGTCACACACAAAAGCAAAGCAAAACAAGGAATTAATTCCTTGCTTTTCATGGGCAGTGTGGTGTTCAGCAATCTTCCGGAAAGCAGGGCCCCAGCATGCATAACATGGAAAAAGAGAATCATACTGAATCCTGCTAAGGCTCAAACTTGGTCATAATACTAAATGCTGAGAAAATTAATCTTATATGTATAATTGACACAGGAGATTTCAAAGCATCTATCATTAGTTAAAAAATAAAACATCATACAAATGGCGCTAAGAATTAGATTCCCTGCCTCTGAGAAATGCAGAAAAAATAAAGTTTTAGATGCAATGATCATTATTTTTTAATCAAACATTTGGCACCATAAGAATTAATTTCATCCAAAGGTTGTGTGATACCTTTAAATTCTTCAGCAAACAGATGAAAGGTGATGAGTCCCTGTGAGCAGCATCAATCAGACTGTATTACTCCACATGGCAGGATATGACTGATGAAACCTGGCAGGAAATCATAATGTCAAACATCAACCAGAATTTTTTCTTTAGTTTATTTTTCTCAATCTTGTGTTTCTATTATCATGGTGCCTTGGGGGGATTATAGGAAAGGAATTATGGAAGAAGAAATAAAACAAAAGTTGAATATAAAACAGGAAAAATAAGATGTGCTTATTAGGAGAGAAAGCTCTCTTGTGTATTTATTTAAGGATGGTACTAGAATGAAATTATTTTATTTTCTTCTGTAATAATCAATATTATCTCTTTGGAAACACTTCACTGTGAATGGGTGCAATAAATGATTTATTTTGGTAATTAATTTTCAAAGTATGCTAATGGGCAGTGACAAAATATTGTGGCAATATGGGATTTTTTTGTATATGATTTTTTCTTCATTCAGAAGAATTTTTTTAATGCTCAGCTTTTAAAAGCAATCTACCATAAGTCAGTCTATGAAACTGTTGATTAATAAAAACTTCAAAGATTAAGTTGACAGCTTCCCACAGATTATTTTTTGTAACATTTTTATTTGTAACTTATTTTATAGGAAGCCTATTCCAAGGAGAAGGGTATAGTCGAACCAGGGTAGTAATCCAGATATCAGTTTATTTCCCAGATAAGAAAAATATGGGATTAGAGGCAGTAGTTTTTGGTTTAGAGACACTGCAGTTATATATTTCTATATTGAGAGTGTCTCACTTTAAAATTAGGCAGTTTGCTGGTTTCATTTAAGCTTCTTATTCTTCCTTCCATTGCTAGTCTTGCTTTTTCTTTTAACTGTGTCAGCTCTTTTCTACTTTATTACTCAAGGAAAGAAAAAAAAAGGGTTCAGATTTTGCTTTGTATCATAAAATTTTGGAGGGAGGAAAGAGAAAGGCTTGATGAAGTGAACATATTGCTAAAGAGCTAGGGAAGCAAGTAGTGATAAGAAGCTCATTTTCTGGTGGGTTCACAGTTGCCTTTCTCCATCTCTTATATTTACCCTGACATACCAATGGACAACATCTATAGCATCGCAGTTTTCTTCTCTTTCTCTGCAGATACAGAACAAGAGTATCTGTTTGATTTTTTACTTCTCTTGCTTAAATCTTAATTCAAAGTTTGCTTCCCTTTGCTTTTATTTAATTTTTATTTTGATTGGAATATGATCTCTGTAAGATACTCTCGTAGCAGACCTGTACTGGTCAACTGTAGGGTCTGACAGGCCCTTGTCCTGGCAGGAAGCCCTTGTTTAGATAAAGGGAACTGCAAAATCACCAGACGTGGGGTCTGACAAGCCCCTGTCCTGGTAGGAAGGCCTGGAGATAAGGCGGTCACACAATCCCCCTGCAGGCCCCTCTTTGGGAAAGAGAGAGCCTTTTTGGTTATGGCGAGAGAAGACAGACCCATGATCCTCTAGGAAACTGTATGTAAAATACCCTAATACCCATTGGTTTCTCACCCTTGCACACCCACCTCTGTACCCCCATAAAAGAGACCCCTCTGCCCCGAGTCGGCAGAGGATCCGTCTCTGGTCACCCCTTCGCGGAAGATGCAAGAATAAAGCTGCTTCTGCGGAACCACCAGAGAGTCCTCTCCTCTCTCTATCCAGGCCTGGCCAGGGTTTGCCTTGCAGAGCAGAGCTGAAATCACTCCCTGAATCACTAAGATCTGATGGCTGCTGAGCCAGGCACCTCTGCAGGCACCCCCGGCCGACAGCTGAGAGAAACCACGACCCCCTGAGAGACGGTTCCTCACGGGATCACCTCTGCAGACGGTTCCTCACGGGATCACCTCTGCAGACGGTTCCTCACGGGATCACCTCTCCGGGTCCGCTACGGCTTCTTGGGTCTGAGCTTCAGATCCCAACCAGCACTGGCTGGGCACCCCCAGCCTTATTACTTTAGTTAACCTTGTTTGTGACAGTACAAGCACATATCATGAGACAGCTTTATCCTGCCAGAGTACTTCTGAGAAAGATTAAGATGCTCTAGGTCAGCGTACATTTTTCTGAGACAATTCTATGAAAGAAAGTTGTATAAAAACCTTCATTGGATGGCTCTGTTAGTATTGTTTCTTTCTCTTTTTTTTTTTTTAACCCAACATAATTAGCAGCTGTATAAGAAGGAC
>JACBWW010002107.1:0-10398 GCA_020086605.1 Lanius collurio | reverse complement strand
TGATATCTATTGGGGGCAAATAAAAGCCATTTTCTTGGCAGCCTTCCTAATCTTTGTAACCAGCGTTTGAAAGTTAGATATCTGTGGTTCTATGTGTAGTTAAATAGCATCTATTAAAATGAATGCTGCAAGGTCTGGAAGACTCATTATTTTTATGTATTTATTACTGCATTTCATCATCATGCCAGGAAAAATCAGGGGGAGCAGAGAGACATTACCATTTGCTGTAAAATTTAGTCTCACAAGCCTAGAGGATTTTATCTGAAAGCTGCCTTTCTTTAAGTTTGCCTCCATAATCCATGATATTGTCTCCATCCAGAAAGCCTTGGATTGCAGAGCTGGAACTTGTGGAATGTCCACAAAGGGGCATTTTTGCTTTTGCTCCCAGCAGTGGAGCACACACAGGAGTTTCCCCATCCCCCTTCCAGGATGTGGAAGTGCCAGGGAGGTCAGGGTGGGTCTGACTGAGCAGCCCCCACTGCCCCCCAGGAGGGGCAAACTGCATTTTCATTTCTACCATCTCTGAGTCTGGGCTTCCTTACCCCTCTGTCCAGCTGGGAAACGTGGCAGGGTTTTTTCCTTGCTTTTAGTGAAGAAAATGGAAAATTTCATATTTCACATTGCTGGTGCCCCAGGGGTCCTTCCCACCACTGCCTTGTGTGGGGACAGAGGTTGTCACCTCTCCAGCTCTCACTCACCCAGCCCCAGCTCTGTTTTGTCCCCTCTCCAGCACTCACTCACCCAGCCCCAGCTCTGTTTTGTCCCCTCTCCAGCTCTCACCCATCCCCAGCTCTGTTTTGTCACCTCTCCAGCTCTCACTCACCCATCCCAGCTCTGTTTTGTCCCCTCTCCAGCTCTCACCCATCCCCAGCTCTGTTTTGTCACCTCTCCAGCTCTCACTCACCCATCCCAGCTCTGTTTTGTCCCCTCTCCAGCTCTCACTCACCCATCCCAGCTCTGTTTTGTCCCCTCTCCAGCTCTCACTCACCCAGCCCCAGCTCTTTTTTGTCACCTCTCCAGCTCTCACTCACCCATCCCAGCTCTGTTTTGTCCCCTCTCCAGCTCTCACCCATCCCAGCTCTGTTTTGTCCCCTCTCCAGCTCTCACCCATCCCCAGCTCTGTTTTATCCCCTCTCCAGCTCTCACTCACCCATCCCCAGCTCTGTTTTGTCCCNTTTTGTCCCCTCTCCAGCACTCACCCATCCCCAGCTCTGTTTTGTCCCCTCTCCAGCTCTCACTCACCCATCCCAGCTCTGTTTTCAGTCTTTGATCTGCACACTGGACTGGGCCCACCCCTTGGAAGGCAGAATTCAGTAAAACTGCTGGGAGGTCCCAAAGGTGCTGTTGAAGTGAGAGTGGCCACTGCATCAGTCCCATCTTCCCAGCAGCTCTCCCACTCTTCCTGGGCCTCAGCAAAACACTCAGGGATGTTTCCCAAGCTAAAGGATCAGCACTGCCCCTGTTGCTTCAGAAAGATGCTGGAAAATGATGAGGAAATTAAGGACTACGGGATAATTAACACCTGTCAGCATGCATTTAAAAAAAGCTGATCTTGTCAAACAAACTCAAAATCAATTCTCTATAAAGTTCTTACAGCTGGGGCTGGCAGGATGATGGGAGGTGCAATGAGTTCCACCCTTCCCACAGCACTGGAGCCTGTGCTGCTGGATAAACTGAGGGAGAATTTTATCACTGCACATCCTTGAGGGAGCTGGTGCCAAAGGGCTGCAGCACAGAGGGGCTGGGGGAGCTCAGAGAGGGGTTTCACCCTCTGAAGTGCCACCTCAAGGGCTGTTTGGCAGAACTCAGGGCAAGGCTTCACAACGCTGAGCTCAGCACTCCAGGAAAAAGGATGAAATTGTCCCTGCTGAAAGCTTCAGGAGACACAAAGAGCTTGGGATGCAAAGAGCAACACAAGAGGCAAATTCTGAGTCAGGGGTGGGCTGGGTCCTTTGAAGGTGAGGTGCCCTAATGCCACCAGTTCTCTCAGAGCCACAGGGACCACAGCAGGGCTGCTGGGGTGGGCATGGATGCCCGAGTGGAAAAGCATTCCAGCTCAAAACTGAGTTGGGGAAATGCTTTTCAGTGAGGTTTTTACAAAGCTCATCATTCTAATTCAGTGTGAGAGGCTGAGGTGACAAGGTCAGTGGGTATAAGCACTTTTAGGGGGTGAAAAGCAGAGGGAGATAAATGACTCTTTAATCCAGGCTCAGCAGGACTGGATCCACTGCCATGGAACGAAGCTGTCAGGGACACAGGAGAGGGGAAGTGTCCCACTGCAGTAACTGCTGCATGGCTGCCAACACAGGGACTCTCAGAGCAGGAACCCACCTTTCTCTCAGCTGTTTTCACAGTCAGAACCTACAGCTCAGCCAGTCCTTCTGTGAGGGCTGAAGCTCCCTTCAAACCTGGGAGTGTTTTCTGCCCACGAGCAGAGATCTGTGCCCACAAGGTGTTTCTTCCCTGGCAGTCACACACTTAAAGGCATTTAATAATGAATGGGGCTTGGAAGAGCTTTCAGGAGTGTTTCCATTCCCTGCAGAGACGAGAGGACGTTGGAAGGAGAGACCTTTGGAAGTGACTCACCCCAGGTACGGAGTGAGTCAGGAGCACTCTGGGAATAGGATGCAGTTCCCCATCCTGTTTCCTTGTCGGAATGCCAGCCAGCAGCTCTTCTGTTCTGCCTCCAGCTTTGGGAAGCACTTTTTTATTTATTTTAACTTGAACTTCAGTGCTGCCAACAAAGCTCGGCCGCTGCCAAAAAAGCTTCAGCTCCGCAGTGACCACGGGGTTCCTGTGGGACAGGGGGCTGAGGGGAGGGCAGGGGACAAACCACACAGGTGACCTGCAGTGTGTGTTCCCTGTCACCCAAACACGGCCAGGAAGGGTTCTCTGCTCATCTCGCTGCCTCTCCTTGCTTGACACAAGACTGCATCAGGTCAGAAACCAGCTCAGGGCTGACTTGAGGTGATTTAGTGTCACACTGCTGCCTCAGAGCCCCTTAGAGCTGGGTCTGCTCAGGGACTGTGCAGGGTTATATGGCAGTGATCAAAACAAAGATCAGGAGCTGACCACTCATTACATGAAGAATTTCTTCCTAATATCCAACCTAAACCTAATGCAGCCTGAGGCCGTTCCCTCTCCTCCTGTCCCTGTTCCCAGAGCCCGACCCCCCTGAGCCCCCTCCTGTCAGGGACTTGTGCAGAGCCACAAGGTCCCCCCTGAGCCTCCTTTGCTCCAGGCTGAGCCCCTTTCCCAGCTCCCTCAGCCCCTCCTGGGGCTCCAGCCCCTTCCCAGCTCCGTTCCCTGCCCTGGACACGCTCCAGCCCCTCAGGGTCCTTCTTGTCCTGAGTGTCCCAGAGCTGTCCCCAGCACTGGAGGTGCCCCAGCAGTGCCAGCTCAGGGATGGGCACTGCCCTGGCCCTGCTGCCACCCCAGGGCTGGCACAGCCCAGGTGCCATTGGCCTCCTGCACACCTGGGCACACCTGGGCTCATGTCCAGCCTCTGTCCCCAGCACCTCTATTGGCCACAATCCCTTGGGACCCTGGAGCCTGAGCTGCTCCTCTCCCCACTCTGAGTGCCCTGCTGTGCCCATTGGGGCACAGGCACATCTTGGAACCCAGCAATGCTGCTGGGGACCCCCTTTATCTCAAGTGGTGGGGTTTGTGCCTCCTGGGGCGAGGTCCCTGGGCTAATGCTCCTTCTCTCTGCAGCCCTGGGAAGGAAGAGAACCCTGGTTCCCCCTCCCTCCAGCTCAGCTCCATGGCCAAGCCCTGAGCCACTGTCTGTCACCTCTGCCACTGCCCAGCAGGGACTGGGGGCTCTCTGGGGGAGCAAACCCCATCCATTGTTGTCCTCCCTCCATGACCAGCCTGGCATTCACAGCAGATGAGAGACAAATTCCCAGCCCTGGTCCCGAGGGAGGCTGCCTTTTCAACTGTCCACATTTCAGGGATGACTCACTTCCAGAGGCTTTTCTGTGCCATTCATCACGGGCAGGGACCAGGCTGTGCAAAGCCGAGTTTATCTCCAGACACGCAGATGAAGGGCCCGTGTTATCCTCATTGCACAAAGAACTGAGGCTTGGGAAGGCAAGAGCAAATGTGTTGGTGCTTTCTGAGGGCTGGGCTTATAAAAGGAGCAGATTTTTAGAAGATTGACCATCACACAGCACCTTTGGGCTCACAGGAGAAGTCTCAGCTGCAGCTCTGGATCTGGAGCATTGCTGGAAATCACCTTCAGCAGAGAATGGGGCTGAATCAACACCACCTTGAGTGTGTGAACATCCCCTCAGGGCATGGAGACAGAGCTGAGCTCCCAGGCAGCACCCTGACCACGGCTCCATCCAACAGCAGCCAGCAGCTCTGCCCTTCTCTGTGCCCAAAACTGCTCCAGAATTTGGGAATCCCTTCAGCAGGCAGCCCAGGACTGCCCTGCAGCAGGTCTGGTTGGGCAGGGAATGAGGTGGGGCCACACCAGATGTGCGGTCATGGATGGATCCTCGGGCTGCACCACTGCTCCTGTGTTGGTATTCCCAAAATTCACGTGTAAGCACAGGAAAGCAGTTTCATTCTTTTCAATAAAGCTCCTCAAGTGCAATCCCATCTTCCAACCCTGCCCTATTTTTCTCATGTCAGCTCCCAATTTTTCAGTTTGATGCAGAATTGCCGCTGAAAACCATCACTGAGTGGAGTTTGGGTAACATTTGGAAGAGAATTTCCCCATCCAGGGATGCCAGGATCCCACTTCTGCCCCAGCCCCGTCTGCCCTGACACCACCAGAGCACAGCACAGGCAGAGCAGCACAGAAAGAAACTGAGGGAGCTTTAAATCCTCAGATATCACTGCTATAAACCAGCACCTAATTAGTAACAAACCCCCACCCTGCTCACCCAGTCCCTGCCCAGGAGCCATCACTCTGTTCCAATTGCTGGGCACTCAATTTTGGGATCTTCTGCAAAGACCCTTCTTGTTAAAGCAGCCACCTTTGATACTGGGCTGCTCTGCTCCACCTCCTTTGAAGCCTATTTAAATATTAAGATTAATTTAGGATTCTTTGGATCCCTGGCTGCAATTCTCTGACAGGAAAAACCTCAGGCAGGAGGGCTGGTGTTAACCTCTTGTGCTGAGCTCAGGTCAGGGCTGGAGGCAGCTTCATTCCTGCTTTCATTCCTCTGTACTGCACAACCAAGAGCTTCAGGACATGAAGTTCTCACAAAGTTTTAGATGTGCCCTTTTGGGAGTGTAGAGGGAGGCAGAAAAACCAGTCCAAGCAGCAGGAAGAATAGGAATTATCAGCAGAGCCCCTTGCCTGGTCTGTGGAAAAGGATGTGTGAATATTTATATCCCATATGAGATGGGGCAGGACAGCAGGTTGGGAGAGAAGTCCCAAGTGCTTTCTTATTTACAAGCAATACATTTATTATTTACAATGTATTATTTATTGGTTTTGGACCAACCAATACTACTTTTACTTGAGTGGAACTGACCTTTAGTGAAGATCCCAACAGAAATACCCCTGAAATGCACCTCGAGTTGGATTCTGAGCACTTTCCTGATTGTTTGAATGACTGAAAGCCCTGCTCAGCTCACCCCACACTCCCCCTGCGGCCGTGCCTGTGGGGTTAATGAGTGGATGCTGTCCTGGATTTGCAGAATGTTCCTCAAATACTCATTAGCAGCTCCCCAGGAACCTCCATGCAGCGTTCCCACTGGGATTTGTCCCAAAGCTGGGGATTTTGGACAGGCAAAACCACAGAGACTGTGAAGCTGTTGAAACCCTCAGGGATCTGCTCTCAGCTCTGCTGTGTGACCTGGAGCAGGCACAGCTCTCACCTGCAGCCAGGGCAGTGCTGTGCCTCAGCCCCAGGACTGTGGGACCCCTCAGAGCTGTGGGACCCCCCAGGGCTGTGGGACCCCTCAGAGCTTTGGGACCCCCCAGGGCTGTGGGACCCCTCAGAGCTGTGGGACCCCTCAGGGCTGTGGGACCCCCAGGGCTGTGGGACCCCTCAGAGCTGCTGCCTCTGCAGTGTCACAGGGCATGGGCTGGGGGAAGAAAGGGGCAGCAGGACCTTGCTTTCCATCTCCAGGTCCTACCTGACCCTCAGGCACGAGGAGAACTCACAGGAAGAGTTTTGCCTTTTGAGCAGGAAGGAGTCTCAAAACTCCTTGCTGAAGATGAGCCCCCAGCTCGTGTTTGCTCCTCTGCAGACCTGGGGACCCCCAAAATTTCTTTGTATAGGCTGAGAAACACATGAAAGGGGAGGAAAATCTTAAGGGAGGAATCCTTAACCGAGGAGGACAGAGTGCCTGTCCCTCAGCCTGCAGGGCCACTGATGTCTCCTACCACACCCCAAAGCCACTGCCCAACGTGTGGAAGCCACCACGCAGGGACCAGTGGCCAGTGCAGGGTCCCAGCTGGTCTCTCCTCTGTGTGGCAGCCTGTGCCCACCCACGGCTGCCCCTGGAGCAGCCAAACCCTGTCACTGGTGCTCCAGGAAGGTGGAACCTGCTCACCCGAGGAGAGACCCTGTCCCTGTGCCTGGTTCGGTGTCACTCGGAGCCGCTGCCTCTTCCTGCAGGGTGACCTGGTCACTGAGGCTGTGCCTGGCACAGGCTGTGAGCTGGATATCCGAGCTCTGTGCAGCCAGTGAGTCCAGAGTAATTGCTCTGAGTGATGGCAGAGAGCGTGTCAGTGCTCATTAGAGACAAATTGCGCTGCCTGCTGAGAGCAAAATAAAGAGGCATTTACCCAGGCTTCTTCGAGGCTGTGTTTGCACAGAAACATCCCCTCCATGGGGCTGAAGAGCTGCTTTTAGCAGAGTCTCCAAGGATGCAGTGGGTAAATGAGGGCTGCCTGGGAAGGAGGGATGGGGATGGGGTGGTCTCCCTGCTGTGCCCGTGTTTGAGGGGGGTTGGCCTGGGGACATGCAGAGCTGGCTTTAGATGCAGAGCCAGACACCCGTGGTGGAAAAGCTTTGCCACCAGGGGAATCTGGCTTGGATTTTGGTTTAATCTCCTGCTCTAACACAGCCCCCTCAGGCTGTTTATGTGCTGGACTCAGTGCACTGCAGCGAGGTCATCACCCATCAGCTCTCCCTGGCCCTCCAGGCTGGGCTGGTTTCCAGAGCACAACCAGCTCGGTGACACCTCTGTGTCCAAGCCTGGTGGCAGGAAAACAGCACAGCCTTGGCTGTGGGTGAAGAGGGAGAGCCTTCAGCAGCCATCTCCCCATCTCCCCCAGCCAGGCCAGGCCATGTCTGATCTGCTGTGCCCCTTCCTGGCCCAGCCCTGAGCACTGGGGGTGCTAACTCATGGTTCTCACCCTCCCCTGTAAGGGTGGAAGGTATTTTTCCAAGGCAGCCTGGTAGCTAATTGAAGAGATCAAAGGGTTCAAGAAATGGATTTAGTCAAATGTTGGTTATCTGATTAATTGCCTTCCACTGCACGTATTTTTCCCAAGGTAAATTCAAGTTAGCACCTGTTGAAGAGCCTATTAGTCACTGTCTGGGCTCTGCTGCACTGCAATTCAAAGGCTTCCCGTGCTGGAATCCACAGGCTCTCTGTGTAAAACAGGACAATTCCTCGTTGGCTCAGCTGGCAGCCACCTCCTTGCTTTGTAATTAAAATAACTCTACATGGCCCAAACACACCACATCCAGATGTGTCCCCAAGCCTGAACAGCCTGCCCTGCTCTCCAGGACAGGGTGGCTGCCTCTCCCCACCAGCCACAGGTGTGGGCCAGTTTGCTGGGTCCCAGAGTAGGATTTCCCTCCCAGAAGGGCTGTTTGGAACAGAGCAGCCCTAAAGCAAATGATGAAGGATTTTGGCAGGAGCTGAGGAGAGCCCTGCTGCGAGCAGGAGGTCACTGGGCATCGTGGGGGTTTGTAGGGAGCAGTGGCAGGGTCACCTGGGGGTTGTGTCCTCCTGCAGAAGCCAGGACACTCTGGAGGGTGCTCTGGGGGGGGTGAGTGCTCTGCCCCACACTCAGCCCCACTGAGAACGGCAGTGACAGCCTCGAGGAGCTGTGGGGCACTGGAGCAAACCCAGAGCAGCAGTTCTGAGAGGTGGTGAGCACAGACAAGATGCCATTTGCACCTCACAGGGGTTTGTTCACTTTCAGTTGAGCTCCCTGGCCTTGCAGGGAGGGCTGGCAGGGCTCTGCAGCTGACGCAGCCCTGACCAAAGCTGATCCCAAAAGCACCAGCACTGACCTGGATTTAGGGGTCAGAGCTGTGACTCAGCAGCAAGGAAGCCAACCCTGCTCTGAGATGTTCCAGCAGAGGCCCAGGGCAGGGAGGTGACTCCAGCCCCTGGGGATGACGGGCTGAGGCCATCCACACACTTTAGAGGGATGATAAAGAGGGAGCCAGTGCAAAAAAGAGCCATAAAAATGATTTGAGGGTGGAAGAGAACATTTTGAAGTGAAGGATTTAAAACCTCAACCTGTTTAGCTAATTGAGGAGACACTTGAAAGACAATGTGCTCCCAACACGGAGCGGCTCCATGTGGAAAAACACCAAGTTCTGAGAGGCTCCTCAATAAACTCCGAAAAGCAACAGGAGCAGGGGCTGGGAGAGGAAGCCAGGCATATTCAGAGTGGGAAAAAGCATGCAGATCCTTCCCACGAAGGTTGAGACAGGAACAAGAACTTTTAAAAATAACAAACTCCCTCAGTCTTAATTATTTAAAGATACCTCTTTTGTGTAAGCTGTGTCCTTGGTCCAGCGTGGTTCCACCCACCACTCTGCTGCCTGGAGCAGCCCCAGAGCACTGCCAGAGCATCCTCAGTTCCCCAACAGGTCTTGCAGAGAGATGTTCCTGCTCCAGCTGACCCCCCACGTGCTCCAGGAGTCCCTCCTGACCTTGTTCTGGCCACTCTTCCCAAGGGGAGGTTGATTTTCTGTGGAATCCAAAATATTGGGTAACCAAGTGTTTGTGCAGCAATGACCTGGGGAAGCACCAAAATCCTCTCTGGGGCTTTGCACATGGTCTGCTGTTGGGGAGGATGAAATAGGGAAACCTTATAAATGTGACTGCTTGGCAAAAGATTCTAGAAATATAAAATCTGTAAGTGAAATAGAAATGAAAGCTGGCTTTGAGATATAAGATACCAAGCTGTGAGTTACTGTACAACTAAAAAACAATGGGCTGGCCAGCTGAAGGAGAATCCCTCTTGACTGAACAATGTCTTTAGCAAAGAAGAAGATGCTTTGGCATACAGAAAGGTCCAAGGGTCAGAAAAACCCTGCCAGCGTGGCAGGGAAGAAAAAAGTAGCTTTAAGAAGTAGTTTTTAGGAGTTAAAATGTAACACAGTATGGTAATGTAGTAGTTTTGATAGGTTGTATGTAAATTCTATAAGGACTTCTGTCTTCTACTGATTGGATGTTGTACCATTGCCATATTCAGTATAAGAAGAGATATAATATCATGGAACCAGACTTTTAGGTCTCTTAAGCTCTCTACTCTTCCCTCTTACCCTTATGCTCTCTCGCTCTCTCTGGGGCATGCTCTGAGCTGTGGCAGCTCCAGCAGAGCTCCTGCACCCACAACCCTTGCAAATAAACTGCACATTTCAGGAGCTGCCTTGAACTGTAGAAATCATCCCTGAACCGACTGAGTCCCGCGCACCCCATATATTTTCTACAGTCTGCACCCATTTCCTGCCAGCTCTGCACCTCCCAGGGAGCCGGGCTTTCCTCTGGTACCAGCACCCATCCTGCTCCTCCCCAGTACAAAGGGCCTGTGGGAGGTCCCTCTGTGGGCTGCCCTCCTCCTCGTGCCTTGCTGATCCACCTCCCTGAAATGCAGGTTTAAGCAGCACAACAAAGTTCCAGCAGGACTGAAAGCATTTGCTTGCTGGTTTGTTTGAAGATGGATCCGGGCAGTGGGACTGCCTCGGGCTGTTCTCTTTTCCAGGGAAGAACCGGATGCATCCTGATTTCCCAGTGCAACCCTTTTGGTTGCCACGATGTCTTTGAGATCATACATTATTAAAATAATTATAAATATTGCTCATGCCTGTGTCTTGTGCAGCACAAGGGAGGGCTGGAAGGGTGCAGCACGGCTTTGAGACCAGGAAGGTTTGGAGGAGCCCTGGCACTGCTGTGATCAGCTCGTCACAAGGCCATGGGCAAACTAGCAAAGGTGATGGCCAGCATGGGGGGAAGCTCTCACTCCCAGCAATCTCAGCCTGTTCTTTAGACACAGCTTAACGTTAAACCTGAGTGCTCTGTGTGCACGGGGAGGGGGAAGAGGTGGCTCCTGACACAGCACTTCTCATCCCTCGTCAGTGTTAATAGAGGTGTTTTATTGTCATCTGCATCAATTGCTCCCTCCTCCTGCCTCCTGGCTCTGCTCCCAGCTGCAGAGGGCATCTCAAGTCGAGCAGATCCCAG
>JACBWW010002106.1:0-10400 GCA_020086605.1 Lanius collurio | reverse complement strand
GCACCATAAGCGGCCCCAAGAGGCACAAAATCCTCTCCCAGTGCCCCGAGGCCCCCTCCCACCCCCATGGCACTGACCAGGACAGGTTGGTGAACAGGAACATTCACAGACCAGAGCAGCGTAGACACTTCAGCAGCGATTTGGGCACTTTGGGGAGGACACCCCAGATGGGCAGACCCAGGCCAAGGACTGGGACAGACACCTGCAATTCCAGGAGGACAGGCAGGCTCAGGTGGACACGTTCTGTCAGCATAACTATGAGATTGTGGCCCCAATCTGCCTGGCTTCACTGCCCCACAACACCCATTCCTCCTGAATAGTCCCCTGAACCACAAATTCATCCCTAAATCCAGGTGTAGGAACCCAGAATATGGAGAATATTCCCCTACCTATTTTGAGGCATTTATACCCCCCTGGACACCCCCCTGTACAACACTGCTTTTAACCTTTGTCCATGGAAAAGGCTGCTAGGCCTTTAGAATTACTTAAAATTCACAAAGGTCTAAGTCAGGTGGCTGTATAATATGTCCATTGTCACAGGGTGAAAATCTTAAGAGTTTTTACTTTTTTTAGCATAGTGAGTAGATAAAGCAGAAAAGAGCAAGATGTAGTCAGGGTTAGAAACCCCTCTGCCTCCAGACTGAGACCAAAGTTTCTCGTTCATCCTCGTCAACAACTTTTTAGCAAAGTTTAGTTACAGGGAGGCTTTAAGGAGAAATGTATCTTCCCCGGTGTGCCATTATATATAACTGTGGGATAGGCTGATGAGCGCTCTGTTAAAAGTGTAGGGGAACTCAGATTAACAAACCCAAGCGTACAATGCTGCTGCTTCTATTGCACTTTCAGTCAGGATGTGCTGATACCATTTACTGGATCTGCACCACTGCAGGGATTTTCCTGAAGTGGGAAAGAACTTCTGGAGTCTTACCTGTACAACCACATACAGTACCTCAATCATAAGCTACAGTTCAAGGATTGGACACCTTAAAAAGATCTGTTATTGAATGACTTTACTAAATGTAACTGTATAAAACTTCTTTCTAACCACAGCTTCATAGAAAAAGGATAAATAAAGAGATTTTATTTCAGCTCGAGTAACTTTATTAGAGGTATGTGAGTCTGTTCCCCTTGGAGCTGGATAAAGACAGGTGTGGTTTGGATGAAGAGTCGTCTTCCCAGGGAAGGGATTGTGTGGTTTCTCAGTCTCTTTGCAATTCCATCAGCTGCTCACTCACTGAGCAAGTGCTGAAAGACTTGGAGTATCAAAACAGTTCATTTTGGAGCCAATGCCAGCTGTCATCTTGTCCAGCAGCTCCATCAGGACATTGAGTTCCCAGTGCCCAGGGATGCTTTTACTGTCACCCTGAGGTCACACTGGTCACTGATGTCCATTGGGACTCTGAGCCATTGACCACAACCCTCTGCATGGGAGCCAGTTCCTCGGCCTCCAAACTGTGACTCCATCAGCTCCGTAGCTCTCCAGACGAGGGAGAAGGATGCTGGCTGGGGAGCTGTGTCCAAGGCACTGCAGAAGGCCAGAGTGGTGGCATCCATAGCTCTTCCCTTGTCCACTGACATGGTCACTCCATCATGGAAGGCTTCTGGGTTGGTCAGGCAGCACAGACCCACTGTGTGCTCCTCAAGGTTTCCTTTTGCATATGAAAGCATTTAAGGGGTTGGGTGGGTTTTCCCCTGTTTTATTGACTGTGTTCTTTGAGGACCACATGAAAAAGCAGTCCCTTAAAGTTCACATGAAGAAGAAATGGTGATGTAAAGGCTTCACCTATGCCATGTATAGAAAAGGGCTGCGTTAGCCATGCCCCACCCCAAGGTGCCAAAGTGGGCCCCAGCTGGGAAGCTGCCAGAGGAGGGAGTCTTGCCCTGGCTCCAGGCAGAGCTCACTCACTCCTCAGCCTCGTGGGCCATGGCTGACAGGGCCTCAGGAGCTCGGAAATCCTTGGCTGTGATTTCCTCTTGTTGTGAGGGCATGTGAGCTCTCACTGCCCCTGTGCCAGTGCCCAGAACACAGGGCAGAACTGAGAGCTTGAGTTGGGGGGGCTGTCCCAGCCCTTAAACTGAGTCGTCCTGCAGGACGAGGTTGCTCCCCAGGAAGGAAAATTCCAGGATTGAGTGCCATCCCCACCTAGGCCATGAGGTCACAGCAGGCTCTAAGGTCACAGAGGTCCCAGAGCCCCGTGGTTGCACAGCACCACAACGACCCAGCAGTCAGTGCCTGACCACAGCTGTGGTGGCAGCAGCGGCGGCGGCTGCAGTGGTGCTGACCCTGGGACAGCGGTGCCAGGACAGTGGTGGCAGCAAGAGCTGTGGGACTGGCTGAGGGCAAGGCACCATGGCCCTTGCTCTGCGCCTCTTCCTCCTGCTCCTGCTGGCAGTGGCCCTGCCTGCCAGGGCTGCCCAGGCTGCTCCCATGCCAGCGCAGGGAGCAGGTGAGCCAGCGGCCTGGCTCCTCTTCCCCAGGAAAACGCTCCCTTCTTCCGGGAAAGGGCTGGGGATGGTTTTCCCAGGGCTTTAGGGAGGGCTTCCTTGGAGGGAGTGAGAGAGCCTTGAAGGGTCCTGGGCCGCAGCAGCCCCCCCTCCAGGGATGTTGCACAGGGCCTGCAAAGAGGGAGGAGAGTGACCAGGAGGCAGCCCAGAGCTCCCCAGGCCCCTCTGCAGCTCTGGCCATGTCCATTGACATCTGGCTGCCACAGCCTTACCCAAGCCCCTTGCAGTGCCCAGTTCCCTGAGGCAAAGGGGATCCCAGCACACCATGGAATGGTTCTCATCTGTGCTCCCTTCTAGACTGGGATCAGGACATGGATTATCTGGAAGCTCTGCTGGATGAGAATTTGAAGATGTCGGCCCATGATGGAGGCAAGTTCTCAATGTCCCTTTCTACTGACACATTTATAAATGTGCCTTGCAAGAGCTCACTCATGTGCCACTCTCCTTAAGATCATCTCAAATTTAAAGGATTCTGGAAACCCTGCCCTGCTCCCTTCTCATGCCCTGAGTGATCCCAAAGGATCGCTGTCAGGGGAGGAAGGAGCATTTAGCTGTCAGTCTTCTTCCCATGCGCAGTGCCAGTTGTTCCTTCTGTGTGCCCTGTGCAGCCACGGAGAAGAGCAGAGAGGGAAGGGGCCGGGCCCAGGGCTGTGCTCCAGGGTGATGTGCCTTGTGCGGCTCCTCTGCCGGCCCCAGGGAGCCTGAGGGTCTCCAACAGTGCAAGGGGAGCTGTTCTGTTCTGACTTTCTTTGCAGCTGAACCTGTTGGTGAAGCAGCTTCCCAGCCAACGTCTGTGATTGAGCCTCTGGGTGATGGTGAGGGTAGGTCAAGACCTTTCCCCTGGGAGAGCTGCCAGCTCAGAGCCCAAAGTTGGCCAGCGGGGCATCGCTGCAGGTGCCAGGACAGAGCTGTGCCCGTGTGTGCCCTCGCCCTGCAGGATCCCCTCCTGCGGCTCAGTGCTGCCCATGCAGATCAGCAGAGATGACAGAAGCTTCTCTGGCTGTTGAGTTACAGGTGTATCTGCAGACAGGACTTCTCCAGCTCCTCTGCAGGTTCCTGCACACAAGCCCAGCTCCCATCGCAGGGGTGAGTAGTGAGTCCCTGCTGACCCCACAGGCTGAGCAGTGGCTTTGTGCGATCCACTCCTGGGAAATGGAACTGCTTTCTGTTAAGGTCCTCCAACAGGAAAGAACAAAGCTGCAGAAAGAAAGAAACCCCATGAGCCATCCAAAAAAATGAGGCAAATGCTGGAGGAAATGCTGCAGGGAGGAGAAGGTGGGTGCATTTCCCTCAGCCTTCTCCTGAGACTCAGCAGCCTGGGGCTGCCGCTGCACATCTGGACACGCCGTGCCCGGCACAGCGGGAAAGGATCCATTGCAGCCTCGCTGCCCCACTGCTGCTTTCACGGCCTGCAGGGCTGTTTCCCAGCCTGGCCTGGCTGCAGCTCCTCCCCAGTCTCTGCAGGAAGACATTTGGCATCAGTTGACAGGGTGCCCAAACTGCAGCACGGGCCACGCACACTCTGATATCCCCTGCAATTTCCTGCTCTTTGGGGAGATCAGGAGTGGTGGCTGTTTGGAGGAGGGAGGGTTCCAGCCCAGCCCCAAGAGCCTGGGCATTTTCCTGCCCCTGATCCATGTTCTTTACCCATGTTACCTCCTGAAGAGGCCACCTCCCTGATGGAGAACAGTTCCACCTGACCCAGCTGTCCCTCTTCCTTTCTCCAGAGATNCTGTGCTCCCTTCTAGATTGGGAACGCAACTTGGATTATTTGGAAGTGCTGGTGAATGATGCTGGGAACATATTGGAGAATGCTGGAGGCAAGTTCTCAACGTCCCTTTCTACTGACACAATGATCAGTGTGACTGTGGCAAGAGCTCACTCATGTGCCACTCTCCTTAAGATCATCTCAATGCTGAAGGATTCTGGAAACCTTGCCCTGCTCCCTTTCTCATGCCCTGAGTGATCCCACAGGGTCGCTATCAGGGGAGGAAGCAGCATTTAGCTGTCTGTCTTCTTCCCATGTGCAGTGCCAGTTGTTCCTTCTGTGTGCTCTGTGCAGCCACAGAGAAAAGCAGAGAGGGAAGGGGCCGGGCCCAGGGCTGTGCCCTGCGTGACTCCTCTGCCGGCCCCAGGGAGCCTGAGCTGCTCCTGCTGCCACTGCCAAGCCCTGGCCCTGTCTGCAGCTGAGTTTAGAGCTGTTGGCAGCTCCAGGGAGTCCTTTCTCCCCTGACTGCCCGGCAAGGGGCTCCTTCCAACCAAGCATGGGGCCTCTGCAGGCACCGGGTCCCTCTGCCCGTGCTCCCGAGTGGAAGGCAGAGATGAGGGAGCGTCGTGGAGAGCACCCATCACTCAGGTGACCTCACTGCCACTCCGGCCTGAAAGAGAAATGGAATTACTTTCCATTTAGGTCCTCCTAGAGGGAAGAACCAGGACATAAAAGACAAGAAATCCTTGGAGGCATCCAGACTGCTGGACCAGATGCTGAATGACCTGGAGAGACGCCGTGGTGGGTGCATTTCCCTCAGCCTTCTCCTGAGACTCAGCAGCCGGGCGCTGCCGCTGCACATCTGGACACGCCGTGCCCGGCACAGCGGGAAGGGATCCATGGCAGCCTCGCTGCCCCACTGCTGCTTTCACGCCCTGCAGGGCTGTTTCCCAGCCTGGCCTGGCTGCAGCTCCTCCCCAGCCTCTGCAGGAAGGCATTTGGCATCAGCTGACAGGGTGCCCAAACTGCACCACGGGCCATGCACACCCTGAGATCCCCTGCAATTTCCTGCTCTCTGAGGAGATCAGGAGTGGTGGCTGTTTGGAGGAGGGAGGGTTCCAGCCCAGCCCCAAGGACCTGGGCATCTTCCTGATCCTGATTCACATCTTTGACCAGTATTGCCTCCTGAATATGCCACCTCTCCCAATGGGGAACAGTTCCACCTGACCCAGGGGTCTCCCTTCCTTTCTCCAGAGATGAACCACAAGTCTGTGCAGATGGTAGCACATTCCAGAGGAAACAATGGCTCTGTGCAAGACCCTGCTGCAGAAAAGGACGACATGCCAACCATGGGCACAAGCACAGGAGGTAATTGCTGTGCCTGGCTCAGCCCTTGGCCAGGGCTATGTGGCAACATCTCTTCCCCCATGGCCGCCCTTGCAGGGCCCGGCAGCAGCCAAAGCTGGAGGTGCCTTGGCTTCGAGGCCTCTGGAGCTCTTTCTGCAGCCCCTGGGAAACGGGACTGGTGCACCAAGGTCCCTCCTGCTGCAGCTGCCTCCCGGAGCCGGCCCTGAGTGCCCAGAGGCCTGAGGCAGAGGAGCAGCCCCAAGCGGGAGCCCGCCTGCCAGCCCAGGGCCAGAGCCAGCCCTGGCTCCCACACTGGGCAGGGCTGCTGTGTGTCCTGACAGGGCCTGACTCTGTCTCCTTGGGCTGTGGGAGCTGTCACGGGGCACGGAGGGTCAGGCTGGCAGCTACTGCTGCTTCAGGGATGGCTTTGGCCCGTGTCCCTCAAAGGAGCCCCAGCACGGGCTCACACTCCCCATTGCTCCCACAGATGCAGCCAGCACCACAACACGTGTTCCCAGTGCCCAGAAGTGGATAGGAGGAGGGTTCTGTTGGGAAACACGCTACTTGCTAGAGTTAATGGCAGGCCTGGTTGGTGCAGTGCTTATCTCCATGTTGTGCTGTGCTGGAATCTGGTATTGCTGGAAGAGAAAATGGTGAGTGTTTCGTTGCTCTCCCCCTCAAATAGCTTCCCTTAAAGGCTGCTTGTAGACAGGAAACATTCCCAGTGAGGCTGCTGTGGAGTTGTGGCGAGTCCATGGTTGTCCAAACAACTCTGCCGAGGGTTTTGCTGCTGTCCAGTGCTTTAATTGGCCTCTGAATTGCCAGGCCTTGTCCTGGGGAGCCCGCTCGGGCTGCACCCAGTGCTGGCTCCCACGGAGGCTGCCTGGCCAAGAGCAGCCCCAGGAGCACCGGGCAGAGGCAAAGCAAGGTGGGGAGGAGAAAGAGCGGGGACGAGATTGCCCTTGAAAGGCAGACGTGCTCTGGGACCCGCTCCTGGCCAGGGACCCTGCCCAGAGCCATCCCCTGCTGGCCGGGGCCTTGAGGGGCAGCTGTCCACCTGGGCCAAGGTGTGCCAGCAGCTGCAGCCGTGCCGGGGAGCCTTGCCAGCTCTGGGCCCTGCTGGGCAGGAGGGTCCCTGTGTGCCAGGTGCAGCTGGGGGCCTCAGCCACCTCCTCTCTCCACAGTCACACCTCTGCACCTTCACAAGACTGGCCAAAGACATTTGTCGAAGAGGCCTTTACATATCATCCGTCATCTTCAGGCCAGCGTCCAGCATCCGTGCCATGGCCACGTTATCAGTTTGTTACTGTGGACATGCTGTCAGCACTGGGAACAGGACCCTCTGTCTCCGAAGGCACTGGCCCTGCTCCTGAGTAAGGGCTGAAGGTGGGCTCCTCCTGCCAGGGCAGGGGTTGAGCTCAACACCCATTCTGGTGCCTGGGTGGTACCACCAGAACTGGTGGAGCTCCTTGTCTGGGCACAGCCAGGGCTGGGCAGGCAGCAGCTGGGCACGGGGCTGCTGAGACCATCAGCTATTATTTTTCATTTGTCAAGATTTCATTTCATATATTTTTCATTTTGCCAGATTTAGAAATATTTTTCATAGGAAAAAAATCCCCAAATATTTGTTCCCTTTTTCCACAATTGTTCTGTATTTCTTAAAGTAGTTTTAGAATTGTGGAAAATTTAGAACATTTTTACGCTTCTGGAATAAAAAATAAAATTGCATTTTATTGGTAATCTTTACATGGGGAAGAACTAAGACACCTGAAGACACCCAGCCTTCTGGAGAGGCTCTTTTCCCACTGGAGATTTGTACCTAGTCACAAGCCAATAACCTAAAGCCTTTTCGCAGACATTTTGCAGGACTTCTGACAAGTTCACCTCTTAGTCTTCAGAGGCAAACTTTGAGCACAGCAGGAAGCTCTTCAAGGCAGGATCTTTCTTTGCTTGTTCTGGGAGAGCTTGCTCTGTTCTAGAGCAGGGGTTCTCTCAGCTTCCTGCAGCCCTGCTCCGCCCCAAGCTTGTCCTGAGCCCTCTCCTCCAGCTGGTGCGGTCCCATGGAGCTGCTGTAAAAGGCAACAGCTCTGCAACACCTGCTCAGCTGGACTGGAGAAGCTTTGTGTCCTTCTTTACATAAGGCTGTTGGCTTCTCTAAACACAAGTTTAGCTTTTGAATGCTGTGTTTCACCTGGCAGAAGAACTGATGCTCCGTTTCTTATGGAGGCTAAACTGCCATTGGCTTTAGAATCTTTCTGGCCAGCAGAAGGCCTGGAAAACCATCTAATGCAGTCATATAGTGCTTAAAATGGCCCAATCTGTGTATGAAGCGAAGCTTGTTTAAATGCTGGCGCCCACCAGAGCATCCCTCCAGGGCATGTCTTTCTCCCCCCCCCCACCTCCATGACTGCCACACAGCACGGTTTGACAGTTCTTTTCTCAAAAGCTGAATGGCTCCATTTTATTTGGGGAAAAAAAAAAGGTAAATGTTCTATGTTCTCATCATCATCTTCACAATGATCTGCAAATTAGTTCAATTACATCAGCAAGTCAGACTGTGCAGTTAGTTCTCAGAGTGCAACATTGGCTTTATTATCCCTTGAAACTGCAGACGTACTACAATCTTTAAAATCAGTTTGATGCAGACATTACTCTGAGGTCAAAGACTGAGTGCTTTAGGGATTGGGCCAACACAGACACCTCTTCGTGTCTGAAGTAACCTGCTCCCATCTCCCACCTGAAGAGGAAAGCAGGGTATGGAAAAGCGCAAGCTGGAGAGGGGCTCCAACTGCAGGGACCCCATCCCTCTCAAGATTAACACAATCATCCCACCTTAGGACAGGGTTTGGATGGACACCAGAACTAATATCTGGCAAAAGGAAAAGAGGGCACAAAGGTCCCTGGAGTGCCATGGTCTAGCACCTCAGCCAGTGGGGAAAGGAAGAGGACAACATGCAGCCAGGAGTTTAAAAGGAGGCTGCATCCTGCAAAACTTTGAGACAGAAAACCCCACAGGGGGATGTCCCCATGGACACTGTGCCATTATTTGAATAAAGTTGCAGGACACCTCTGTCTCCTTTAGGGACACTGGCTTTTCACAGCATGATTTTTTTGCACACCTGTGTCCTTGTGTCGGAGTAGCACCAGCCTGCAGTGACTCAGTGCCACTCCGATCTGCAGGAGAAATGGAACGTTCCATTACGGTTGACTGAGATGGAAGTACAGACCCAGAGGAGACAAGCAACATCTGGAGGCATCCAAACTTCTGGACCAAATGCTCAGGGATCTGGAAAAACACCGCGCTGGGTGCATTTCCCTCAGCCTTCTCCTGAGACTCAGCAGCCGGGCGCTGCCCCTGCACATCTGGACATGCCGTGCCCGGCACAGCGGGAAGGGATCCATTTCAGTCTCTCGCTGCCCCACTGATGCTTTCATGCCCTGCAGGGCTGTTTCCCAGCCTGGCCTGGCTGCAGCTCCTCTCCAGCCTCTGCAGGAAGGCATTTGGCATCAGTTGACAGGGTGCCCAAACTGCACCACGGGCCATGCACACCCTGAGTTCCCCTGCTATTTCCTGCTCTCTGAGGAGATCAGGAGTGGTGGCTGTTTGGAGGAGGGAAGGCCCAAGACCAGCCCCAAGGACCTGGGAATTTTCCTGATCATTACCCATAACTTTGACAGGTGTTGCCAGTAGAAGACTGGCACAGCACAGAGGATTTCTCCTGAGCAGGCTCAGGGCACTCGGGTACTGAGCAGTCCTGCTGGGGTCCCTCCATGGGAGACACGTCCCAAAACCTGGGAGCAGCTGTAAGAGGTGCCCATGGTGGGCAAAGAGCAGGGGGGAGAGCAGGGCTGCTGTGTGTCCTGACAGGGCCTGACTCTGTCTCCTTGGGCTGTGGGAGCTGTCACGGGGCACGGAGGGTCGGGCTGGCAGCTGCTGCTGCTGCTGCAGGGATGGCTTTGGCCCGTGTCCCTCAAAGGAGCCCCTGCCCAAGCAGCTGTGCTGCCCCCGGGCTCTCCTCCCGGCCATCTGGGATTTGTTGGGTGGCACAACCTGTGCCCAGGGGCAGCAAGGTGCCTGCAGGCCCCAGCTCTGGGGAAACAGAGAACGTCCTGGCTGTATCCAACGTGCTGCCAGCTCAGCAGTGGTGCACAGCACGGGCTCACGCTCTCCATTGCTCCCACAGATGTGCACAGTGAGAAAGGAACACATGTCCACAATCCTAAAGATGTCCCAAAGATTGTCTGTCCTTAGATAGACACAGGCTGTGTGACTTGAAGTGGACTGAACGTGGGCTCCACTGGTACCAGGGAAGGGCTTGGCTCCACTCTTATGTTCCAATAAAGAGATGGAGCGTTCAAAGCATTTTGCAGGTGGGATCACCAGCAAAGCTCACACAGCACCAGCACTGACCGAGCTCCGTGTCCGGGAGCAGCCGTGGATGCCCACGGTGTGGGCAGGCAGGAGCCGGGCACGGCGCTGCTGTGACCCGTGTTGGGGACCAAAGGGGCTGGGGGAGCCCGTGCTGAGGGTCCCTGGGCTGAGGGCACCTTTCTTTCAGCGGGATCATGTGGACCTGGACCTCCTCAAAGGGCATATCCAGGAAAAGAGGGGAGCCATGAGGAGCATCTCCAGGGACACAGCCTGACAAGCAACGTCAGCAGGCAAAACAAAGGTTTTGCAAAGCATTGTGCCTTTGATGAAGCAAAGCTTTTACAATCAAGGCAGTTCATTAGTACAGATGGGGGTACACTCTGGGGCTACAACAGAGGCCATGAGGTTACAGCAGGCTCTGAGGTCACAGCAGGCTCTGAGGTCACAGAGGTCCCAGAGCCCCGTGGT
>JACBWW010002105.1:0-10402 GCA_020086605.1 Lanius collurio | reverse complement strand
GCCATACCCAGCCGTGCTCAGCCGTGCCCAGCCGTGCCCAGCCGTGCTCAGCCGTGCCCAGCCGTGCCCAGCCGTGCCCAGCCGTGCCCAGCCGTGCTCAGCCGTGCCCAGCCGTGCTCAGCCGTGCCCAGCCGTGCCCAGCCGTGCTCAGCCATACCCAGCCGTGCCCAGCCGTGCCCACTTGTCCGGGCACTCCTTCCAAGCTGCGTTTCGGTTTCTTCTCCGCTCTTTGTGTCCCGTCCCCGGAGGGGACAGCGGGAGGTGTCCCTGCCCTGGCAGGGGTGGCACTGCCTCGTCCCGAAGGTGCCTTCCCACCCAAACCTTTCCGTGGTTCTGGGGCGCTTAATTTGCCACATCCTAACAGTGGGAATGGCACACCTGCAATCCCCAGGGCAATCCTGCAGGAAAAGTCCTGCCATTTTCACAAAAAAACGGGGTAAGGACCACATAAAACAGTGCAGGGGAGTATCTGGTCCTACTGGACAAATTATGTGTTAAAGGACCCATAAAAATGAGATTTAATTACCCCTGGAAGCAGAGATGGAAGATAGGATTCACTCCATCAGGGAGGCACCCAGAGAGAATTCTGAGCTGTCAGCCCGAGCAGTGCTGGCTATAAACCATCTCTGCCTCCAGAAGTATTTGTGCCATCCTGATGAGAGCCTTTAATCATGCCCACTGGTGCAGGACAGGCAGGAATATCCAGGATTTTCCTGCCTGAATGGACTGTGCAGATATCTGTGTTTTGCACTTTTGTTCATTATTTTAAATAAACAAGATTTGTCCTGTGAGGAGTGGCTGAGGGAGCTGTGAGGACCCAGCCTGGAGAAAAGAAATGGAATAAAGGTTTGTAAATACCACACAGGGAGTTCAATATATTTGAATTAAACACTCCTGGTCTCTGCTGTGCCCAGAGTGTGCACTTTGGTTTTGCCCATGGTCAAACATGGGATGAAGCAATTTAGCCAAAGGAATGAAAAGCAATGTAAGCCATGGAAATCTGCAGAGTGCCAGTGATTTAATAACCCCTGTGCTTGTAGATCCAATATTCCTGACTCTCTTTGCAGTGAATCCATGAGGTCCAAGTAGAAGATGTGCTGAGATACTGCTCTCGAGCCAGCAAACTGCTGACTGCCTAAAGTCAGCTGCCACTTCAATTATTCTTGGTAGGGGGATGTAGCTGTGGTTAAAATAGATGTTAAATTATCACTGCAAACAGGAAATTAAAAGAATTTTAAAAACCCAACATGCTGGGACAGAAAAATAAAAGCAGATTTGTCTGGTTCTCTGATTAAGCAAGGCGAGACCACTGTTTAAAGCTGTGAAACTGGAGTTTAAAATGAGAAATCTCTCTGGTAAGGCTCTCACCTGCCTGGGCTATTTAGGAGTTATGTTGGAGCACTTCCCACCATCCACTCTCCACTTGCCTCCCATTAAGGAACCATTCAAATACTTCTGCAAAGTAGAGTTTGGAGGGCAATATCATCCATAATCAGAAGAAGAAACCCCAGACTGTCCTGCCAATGCACACAAATTTATTTCCCATTTATTCAAGGTGCAGAATCACTTGCCCAGATTTCTTCCTGCTGCTGCTGCCTTTCCTGTGAGCTCCATCAATGGCAGCAGATGGTGAAATTCCCTGTCTCACCTCGGGGCAAGGCAGCAAGTGCTGACTCTTCCCTTCTGCACCAGAGCAGCCCCAGGACCCCCAGGACTGCGGCACGGATGGAGCCAAGCCAGAGCCCTGCTCGTGGCAGAGATCTTTGGCATTCCAAGCAGGATTTTCCCCTTTCTGCCTCCCAATTTTAGTTGGTTTCAGGGTAACTCCTTCCTCTCTGTGTGAGGATGTTCTGGGTAGGGCTTTGTCCCCCAGCTTTGGTGAACTGTCCTGAGAGCTCGGGATTGGATTTTAACAACTCCAGCCCAAATTTTCCCCTGACATTTTGAAGCTGTTGCTCTCAGAAAGTCCCTCTTGCTCCTGTTCAGCCCTACTGGAACAAAGCTGGTGGCATCAGGGAAGTGTTTTGTGGAGGGTCAGAGATCTGCCAGGTCCCAAAACTGTCCTGGGTGTCCTCAGAAATGTGCTGGGTATTTATGGCCTCCCTTAGCAGACAGGTAGGACTCAGAAATGAGACCCAGTTTGGGTTCATGGAGGGGCTGTTTGCCTTTTCTGGGTGCTGCCAGGATATTTTGTGGAAATGCTGGATCTGTTTTTAAGGGAACTATCGAGCATGAAAATGCTGAGGAAAAAGGAATTATTTTAAAGGTAATAAAGAGAGTAAATGTTTGAGGAATATCAAAATACTCCATCATAAAAAGGGGTTTGGCTTTGTTATTTTTTAAATATTTATCTTAAATTAAGGGTCAAGACTTCAGTAAAAGCAGCACAGATCAAGGCTCTTCCCCTGGGCAGGTGGAGCTCATTGCCCTGGCCAGGATCACTGGGGCTGCCCTCCCACCCCGGGCCCCACAGCCACATTTAGGGCAGACCCTGGGGTTTCCTGGAGGTTTTTGCTGTTGTGGGCAGCTCTTTGCTCATCCTCCTCTGCCTGTGGATCCCAGGTGCTGCTGCCCTTGTGGGTTCTTCCTGGAGCTGTTTGGGGATCCCTTTGAAGGTGCCTCTGTGTTGTCCCTTTGTGCTCCCACCCCTCACCCTCTGCAGAGCTGTTCTGCTCCTGGACAGAGGTAAAACCTATTTTAAAAGTAAATTATGCTGTGGCCTCAATCAAACTTTAACTTCCCATCTGGAAATGTTGCTCCTGAATCCAGCAGGGTCTGGGGTCCTCAGCACCACCCCTCCCCTGAAATGCTGCTCTCCCCATTAACTCCTATCACTTCAGCTGTCACATTTCAATTTATTCACTCCCAGGAAAAATGCTGATTTCCCTGGCCTCTGGAGAGGGCAGGCAGTGATTAGCCAGGCAATCAGGAGATGTTGATCTCCATAGAAATCCCATCCTTGCTGACATGAATGGGAATTATGCACCCTTAAACTGTATTAGTTCCACACCTCAGGCAGCCACTGTGCAGGGAGACAGGCGAGTTCAGCAGCCTCATCTGCAGCCAGAGAGAAGCCTGCACTAATTTTGGTGTGCTTTGAGTCAGGGCAGGAGTCTGAATAATTATATCTGCAGGATTAGAGCAGTGAGAGGAAAGGAAGACCCCTTATCTTGGAGCTCTCACTCTGGAGATGCTGGAGCATCTCTGCTCAAAGCAGGCAAACCAAAAACCCCCTCCAGCTTTTGGGAAGTAGATTAAAAGGAAAGGATGGATCTGATTGATTCCTATTTAGTGCTGAGTACCTGAAGGTGTCGTTGTTCCTTGAGCTCTCAAGGAATATCACATTATTTTGGGTTTCTCAGTGTGTCTGATTTTGTGGATTTTGTTGTTCCTGCACTGGAAAAGAAAAATCCACTCAGATGTGTTTGACTGAGAAATCATCGCAGCAAAACAGAAATTATTCCAGAGGGTCCATCTACATATGCACACATAAATTTATTTCTTAAATATGTAGTAGAGCCTTTCCCCTGAGGAGACTCTGGAGCTGTGCAAATATGTAGCACTAATTAATTACAAGCAGGAATAGATTTGTGTTGCATGGGAGCACTAATAAAACAAAATGTGGGTAAGCAAGTGGTGTCTGTAGGACAAGGGGAGCCGGGTGGGGAGCGCAGACAGTGACAGGGTAATGTTCAATATCCTATCAAAAGGAAAGTGCAAGGTTTCATCTCAATGACATTTTCTGTATGGAACAACTATTCATTTTCACAGCTCATATTTTAGACAAACAAAAACCATTTTATTTCCTCTTGCCCAAGGGAGCTGGTTTTATTGTTGCTGCAGAAAAAGTCATTTCTTCTTTTAGGAATTGCTGCTGAACATATTATTGAGGTTTGATTATTAAATATCATTGCCCTGCCTGTGTGTGAGCTGGAAATGAGAACGAGTTCCTGCAAACACCTTCTGTGCCCTGTTCTCTGCCTTTTACCATTTCAGGGTTCTGCCCCAGCCCTGCTGCCCCTCAGCCTTTGCTGCTGTTTGCTGCTTGGTGCAGCAAAGGTCTCTAAAGGATGTGCAGGTGGAGGTGTAACTGGAATCTAAAACCCTGCTAACAATTTCCAGTCTGATTTACCCTGAGCCATGTGCTGAGATGAACTCCCAGGAAATCAGGGTCTGGATCCAGTCCCGGTGTGTGGAGGAGCCCCTGCCATGCCTGGGACTGTTTTAGCCCCCAGTGATGGGAAGATTTGCTAGCATGGATTTTAATTTAGGGTATTGAAAGGGCACTCAAGATCTGGATATTTAATGTGAGAATAGTAAGAGGCAAAGCCATCTGGGGCATTGGATGCAGTTAATTGCTGTGGGAGGCAAGCACAGGAGAGGTTTTTGGTCTGGAATATCCCTCCAGAGCAAAACATCTGAATTTCTGCCTCCAAAATCCTGGCACTACAAAGCACTGCCTCAGAAAACGCAGGCAGGGGAGGCCCAGGCTGGGTTGGGAAGTGCTGTGGCTATCTCTGCTTTTCCAAGTTCCTCCTGCCTGGAGGAGAAGGGGAAACCCAGCCCTGATTGATTGCCTGAGACCCCCTCAGTCCTGTCCTGTCTCAGGGCTGGTGTTGCAATTTCCCAGCCATAAAGTTCTTCCCTGAGTTATAGTTCACAGCCCCTTAAATATCATATTTAAATGGCTTCATTGCTCTAAATGTTTGCTTTCTGACTTGTCCCCAATTTGAACATTTCATGAGGTCAAAGCAGGACACTTTCTGGAAACCAGTTCAGGACTGCAGAACAAATTATTTCCACTCAACTGAAAACCAACTGTAGATATTTTTTCTCACTCTTTTGAGTATAAAATTCACTATTTCCAATAAAGAGGGGAAAGAGCATGTTTAAAAATCAGGCACATGGTGTTTCCACCTGGATAAGCAAATGGGAGGAGGATTGGAAAAATCTAATTTGGATCATAATGATGGGTGCAACGAAAGGCAGTGAAGAGCAGAGCAGGGAACTTCAGGGGAGCTTTGTCAGCTCTGATTTTAGAGTGCCTGGATTGGCTGTGTGGATAAAAACCAGACTTCATTTTCCACTGGGGTAAACCAAACATCTGCTCACTGAGCTCGTCTTTTAAAAACAAATCTAAGTGGAGTAAAATAATATCTTCTGCCAGAACCTTTGAGGAGAAGGTATTTATATTCCTTGCTGTAGCTGGGGAATAGAGTGTGAGGTTTAAAATATCCTTTCTTCTTTTCCTGAGCAACTGTGGCACTTTGCCAGCTGAAATGGTCTTAAAACCCTCTCCTTTTCAGAAATTGAGACTTGCTTGGCTGTTTTTTCCCCTTTGTCTGGATGCAAAGTGTCAGAGAACAGCGAGGAGAGCCCTGGGCTGGAGCTGCTGGGGAGTGTCAGCGTTTCTCAGGAAGGTCCTTTGGAAAGGTCCCATGGCAGAATCCCCCTCCTGCTCCCTGAGCTTCTGCACCTTTTCTGCTCTGGGTTTATCTGCTTGTGCCCCAAAAGCAGAGGGGACATGAAGAGGGGAAGAACATCCTGTGGTTTTCTGCCAATGTTTGCTGCAGCAGAGCTTTCCCTCAGCTGGCATGAGCAGCCTGGGAAGGAAAACACCCTCTGGGGTGTTTGCAGGTGTCTGAGCTGAGGAATAAAGATGATTTCCATTATGTAGGTGCCTATTTGTACTCCTAAGGGACCCATTTATTTTAGGGACAGGTCCCAGCGTGCACTGAACACGATGGAAGGTGGTTTTGTGCTTCCAAATCTCCCTGGCTGTTGGTGAGCACAGGGTCCAGTGGCTGCAGTTCCTGCAGCAAGAATTGCTGGGCAGCTCCTCCAGCTGATGCTGGGAAATCTCTTGGGGGCTGGGAAATGACAGGAGTTAGGGTGTTGTCTTGCTGGTTGCAACCCCCAATTTTATCTAATTTTGCACTGCTTTGCAGAAGAAATCCAGGGAATCCCTGCCCACAGGTGAATATTTGCCCACACCCCTGCTCTGGGCCACGCTGGTTTAGGGATGAAGCAGAAACTCAGGGACCTCCTCCCCGTTGTGCTGCTCAGAGTGGGGTTTAAAATGTAGATGTTCTGTGCTGAAATACTTCAAAAGAGCAGCAAAGATCTCTAAATGATGTGCAGGGGAGGTTTAACTGGAATCTAAAACCCTGTTAACAATTTCTGATCAAACTCGAGTGGTGTTTGTTGGAATTTGTGCAAACCTTGTCCTGGTTGTGTCTTTCAAAGCTTTCCTGTAGCCAGAGAAATGAGATTATTTGGGTCTGCAGCACTGGGGACTCTGGATTCCCTTGCTAATTGTCCATGCAGAAATAGAGGAAGATTAAAATAATATCATTAATTTGGTCTTTCCCCTCATAAAGGCACACCAAGGACTCGAGGGGGTGGTACAGGTGTGCTCTAAGGGTGTGCAGGTGTCATAAACTCATTTTTGTTTTGATAAGTCAAGAGGTGCCTGATGCAATCCTTCACCATAATTTTAGTGGCTTTTTTGGCTGAAATATAGATTAGCTGAGCCTGAGCTATGGCAGCATTTTCATGGCCTTTTTCTCCTCCACTGGAAAGTTTCACATGCAGTGAAGTGAAAAAAAAAAAAAATTAAAAAAAAATCTTGTTTTTTTCCTTAACTTTGTAATTTCCTGCTCCTTCCTCAGCCCTAGCAATAACACATCACAGTGTCAAGGCTTGATTAATTCAATGAATTACAGCAGAACTGGAGCTGTCAGGAGGTTGCCAGTGTGTTTTGATTGATATTCAATTACTTTTCATGTAAACACCAATGATTTTAATGTCCTTATGTTCTAAAGTTATTTATGAAACAAATTTCCTGGAGGAAGAGCTGGAGTTGGTGCTGCTGGGCTGTCACACACTTGGCATGGGGGTGATTGGGGGGAAATGTGCTCAAACACTTCGAAATTTGCTCACCAAAGGGACAGGGGGGCAAAAAATCCTTGAGGTTGTGTCCATCAGAGCAGTTTGTGCTGCCTGGGAGGGGAACCCATCCTGGTTCCAGCTTTTATCATTCCCTCTGCCTCCTTATCAAGGGTGTGCACATCCCTCTGATCCTGCCCGTGCTTTGGTACCTGGACTGTGGAATTTTTTAATGAAAAAAGAGCAGAAATGAACCCTGAGCTGGTTGTGGAGTTTTTATTCCCATCCCTGAGCAATTCCCAGAATAAATCCAACCCCAGCAGCGATCCCACACCCTGCTTTATGGACCCTCAGTGCCCAAAGGGGCCCAGGAAATTCTTCCTTCTCCTGAAAATCCCACCCCAGAGGGAGTGTGGTAAATGCTAATTTAGCACTTGGGAATGAGGCTGAATATTGTTACTCCAGCGATGGATTTTCTGGGACGTCCTCAAAATGTCAATTATTAATAAAATATAAATTAATTTCGGACCTTACACTCATAATAAGCAAAATGATCAGGAATGCACCTGCAGTGGAACTTGGAAAGGGAACACTGGGATGTTTTGCACTCGTTGACTTTTTCTTTTTTCCTTAATGAGCTCTGTGTGAAAGTTTAATGAGCTCAGGTGTTGCCAGCTTTATTATCAGTTCCTGGTAAAGTCTGGCCTGGTGTGAAATACTCTGTGTGCACCAGTGCTAAAGAGAAGAAGGAATCTGCACAGGCAGGACCACCACAGGGTGATTTTTTGGAAAGACTTTGGCAAAGAGGAGTTCACCATCTTCCCAGGGAATTCCTTATATCCCACTGGAATCTGCAGTTTGCTTCTTTGGTTAAACATCACATTCATATTACCCAAAAGTTTGCTCTCTAAATAGATTATTTTGCCATTTAAAAATGCTTTATACAGCTTTGGGGTTAACCCACTGGTGCATTATGTGAATTTGTTGGATATCCTGGAATTCTTAATCATCATAAACCTTGGAGGACAGATTTTTGACTTGATTTGGAAATAAAAGAAGCTGAAGAGTTTCATTTTCAAGTAGGTCTTGACTTTTTTGTTTAAGCTTTTTTTCCCCCAGAACAAAGGGCAGGTGACCCTGAATAGATCCAGGGAACACCAAGGAATGCAAAGATCCCCAAATATCTGGGTGCCATCTGCCCAATCAGATTGTTTCCTGCTATTGCCATATTTTATGAATTAGAAACCTGTGTATAAATGTGGATTTAATGGAAATTGAACAGCACAGCAACGAAAAGCAAAGGCTTTGTGAAGTGCAGCGTTCATTCCTAATGGCACTCTCGAGTCGCTCAGGAGCCTTCAGTGGAGTGGAGCTCTCACCTAAAATACAGCCAGGTGGGCACGGAGCTCTCCCCTAAAGCACAGTGAGGGGGGCACGGAGCTCTCCCCTAAAGCACAGCCGGGTGGACACGGAGCTCTCCCCTAAAGCACAGTGAGGTGGGCACGGAGCTCTCCCCTAAAGCACAGAGAGGTGGGCACGGAGCTCTCCCCTAAAGCACAGAGAGGTGGGCACGGAGCTCTCCCCTAAAACGCAGCCAGGTGGGCACGGAGCTCTCCCCTAAAACACAGAGAGGTGGGCACGGAGCTCTCCCCTAAAGCACAGCCAGGTGGGCACGGAGCTCTCCCCTAAAGCACAACCAGATGGGCACGGAGCTCTCCCCTAAAACACAGCCAGGTGGGCACGGAGCTCTCCCCTAAAGCACAGCCGGGTGGGCACGGAGCTCTCCCCTAAAGCACAGCCGGGTGGGCACGGAGCTCTCCCCTAAAGCACAGTGAGGTGGGCACGGAGCTCTCCCCTAAAGCACAGCGGGGTGGGCACGGAGCTCTCCCCTAAAGCACGGCCAGGTGGGCACGGAGCTCTCCCCTAAAGCACAGTGAGGTGGGCACGGAGCTCTCCCCTAAAACACAGCCAGGTGGGCACGGAGCTCTCCCCTAAAGCACGGCCGGGTGGGCACGGAGCTCTCCCCTAAAACAGAGCGAGGTGGGCACGGAGCTCTCCCCTAAAGCACAGCCAGGTGGGCACAGCGGCTCCTCCCAAGGCTGTGCCTGGAACTGGTGAGGGAGATAAATTCCTAATTGCATTTCCCGAGGTTTTACAGCCGCTGGTGCAGGTCTGTGGGTACCTGGCTGTGGGTACCTGGCTCTCAGGTGGGGTCACCCAGGCTGAGTTTTCATCTCCTCTTTCTTGGTCTCCCACAAATGCTCCAAGTGCAGGTGACTTTTTCTGGCAGCTGCTTCGTGCCAGCTCAGAATCGGAGTTTTAAAGCTCCAAGCCAGTAAAAAGCAGCAGATTGCCCTCAAAATAAATGCAAATATTTGAGAAGGGCAGCTGGGGGAAAGTGGAATTCCTGAGCTGAAGAAACACAAGGCTGTTCGTGCCCCAGGCTAATAAATCCCCCTGACTCTGGGTCAGCTCACAGATTATTGCACAGCAATGGAGTCAATATTGGAAAAGTGAGGGAAAATCTGCTGGTGGAAAGAGATGGTCCCAGAAAAGGAGCTCCCTCCCTGTAGGGCAACCTCCCCCCACCTGCAGCTGCTCAGGAACCAGGGATTTTAGGGAGGCACACAAATGTCCCCAGTTAGGTTTGTTGGATATTTTAAACTGAAATTAAGCTCTTTTCTTCTGGGGTTTGGTGAGAAGGTTCCCAGACCAAGACTTGCTTGAGAGAATTCACTCACTGGGGCTGAGGGGCTGTGTCTGAGGCAGGAAAATGAAATTATTTCTGAAGCCAAATGAGCTCTCTGGTGTGCCATAGCTAGGGGGATGGTATTAACTAGAAGAGTTGCAATGTACTATCTACCCAAAAGGTTAAAAAATGACTTGCTTAACTGCAAATGTGTTTGCTTCGAGTTATCCATGTCTGATGTGAAAGAGGCAGGAAAGAAATGGAAATAACCACCCCAAATTTCGGGGGAATACTCAGGTGAAAATCAGCTCATTAATGCTATCACTGGTCCAAAAAAAGGAGTAGTGAAAACATCCCTGGACTATCAACGTTGTTTTCTGCACAAACACAACCACTACAGAAAAAATTCACTTTATCCCCAGCAAAAACAGCACAAGAAGCAGAGATTTTACCTGTGGGAATCCATTCTGTGTGTGCTGAGGAGGTCTCCCTGTGTTTGGGGAATTGTCCCTTTCCTGCAGGGATTGTGGGACTCCAGCTGGGGTGAGTTCACATTTAACTCACCAAAAAGTCACTTAGGCATGACCAGAAACTGGTCTGGTTTATTCTGATGGTCAAACACAACTTGATGGTTTGAGAGGTGCATTTTTGAGCCTAAAATTGCAAAGTGACACTTGGGATATTCCAGTGTATAAATGGTAGAGTTCAGGGGTGTGCTCTGAGCAGACTGTACAATATACAATACAATATGAAATACAATACAATATGAAATACAATACAATACAATATGCAATAAAATACAATATTCAATGCAATATATAATAA
>JACBWW010002103.1:0-10406 GCA_020086605.1 Lanius collurio | reverse complement strand
TAGGACCATACACCTACAGGTAGGACCCTTCCAGGAGTTCCACACTTTACAAAAGCCATGGCGTGTGAGGAAGCCAAAGTGTGGGATCCAGAACGTTTGGGATCCCATTCTAGGAGAAGATCCAGGTGTTAATGTGTGAGGGAAGGTTTATCCAGAGGAGCATAGTCACAGCCCACACAGACAGCACTGACACTTGCAACTGGTTTCAGATGAAGCCTGCAACTTCTGTCAGATTTGGGGCAGAGTTGTGGTGGTGTGCTGCTGTTCCTCAGCTGCTGAACACAGAGGAAGCGGTTGCATCCTGACCTGCTGTCTTGTGAGTTGGGTGATGTTTGGGAGGCTGGGCAGAGGAGAGTTGCACAAAAGTGTGACTCGTGCTCACTCAGGAATTGGTTCCTAGCTGGAGTTGCACAATCCACATGGGTAAAATGTGGCCAGACAAACAGAGTGGTACTAAAAGGGTCTTCCTGAGCCAACCCTAATTGAAAAAGCTGCTTAGGTTTCAGACATATCTCTCATTTGTACTGATGGCTTTACTGAGGCCACCTGCAGCGTTAGATACCATCCAGCCCCTAGAGCTGTCTTGTGTGGCATGGACAGATTTTAAAGTCATCTCACCATCGAGTTTTCCTTTAGAACTGTGTTCTGCTCAGCTGCCTGCAGCCCTGTAAACCAGGAGCAGGCCTGTGGCAGGAAGGGTTGTGGTCTTGGGAGTTCTGATGTCATGAGGAACTCTATCACCGTGGCAAAAAGGTGGATTCCTCACTGTCAGTCTCACTTGTGGTCACAGGCTCATCCAGGCTGGGCAGTGGCTCAGTGCCAGAAGCTATCTTAACCTAAGCTTCAAAATGACCAGAATCTGTTGGTATTTGAAAAAATGCTGGAATGAAAGCAAGAGCCTTTGTGGGAGCCTTGGTTTCTGCATTATCTCTTGCCTTTCAGTTTCCTTCCTCCCACATCTCAGCTTTGCTTCTCCCTCTGCCAACAATCCCTTCCCCTGTCTCCTCTACATTCTAATCCTCTGTCTGTTTAGCCCTGGCAAACTCCATGTGGTACTTTGGCAAAATTCCTGCTATTACATGAGCCAGTAGAGCTGTAGAAAAGATCCACAAGCTCTCAAGTTCCAAAGTTTTCCTTCAGGTGTGTGCAGTGTAACTCTGGTCATTAGTCAGCAATGTGTTCAGTCAGTTCTGTGTCAGGAAGATAAATAGGATCAGCTGCAGGGAATCACACAGGCTGGTGTTCAGTCCTCTTTGCCAGCTTCTTCTTTTCCCTTTCCTTAGCTCCGAGTCTCTCGTGGGTGTCACACAAGGTTTGGGAAGCTGCACCTTGTGCATGAAGGAGCTCAGCAGGGTGGATGGGGTTGGGTTGGTCCCTGCCCCAGGGGAGGCCCAGCCTGAGCTGCTGGTTTGCTGGGAGAGCCTTTCCCTGCGTCCCGTGCCACAGGCTGGCTGCAAGTGGGTCCCTGACACTGGCTCTCCCTGCAGTGTTCTTGGTGGTGACTGGGAGGGAAGGAAGGAGGCTGCACATTCCAATTGCTTCTGGCTTGTTTGCTTAGCCTGTTGCTGGCATGTCTGGACAGGATTCCCCTGTGCTCTGCTCTGTCTGATAGAGGAAGGAGGAAAAGGTAGGAAGTGGAGAGCTCTCTTCCAGCAGGTTCCATAAGCCTTGCCTGGCTGTGCCTGCAGCAGGCTGTCAGCACTGGGTGGGGAGCAGAGGAGGCTGGGGGAGCACAGGGAGCAGGAAGGGATGTTCCAGCCATACTGCACGCTCCAGCCAGGGAAGAAACGTCTGGTTGGTTTCACAGGCCCTGTGTAGCAAAGCATTGAAGACTCATTTGGCTTTAGCATGGGACAGAACATCTAAAATGCCTTCACATCAAGTGCATGGCTCTGTGCTTTTATAACACAGCGTGTTTGGGGAAAGGCTGGGAGTGAACTGGGCTGGACAAGCAGAGGAAAAAAAATCCAGTCAGTGACAGGGAGGGCTCAAGGGAGTCTCTTCCTGCAGCTCACAGTTTTCACCAGCATACATTGTAAAGCACTTGAGGCAGATTCTGTAACAAAAACATAGTGCTGGTGTTTTTAAATCCTGCAAGTTGAACTGGCAGCATGTAAAGTAATTACAGAGTGCAAGCTGCTTATCTGCCCAAGCCTGCCGAGTCCCAAAGAACAGTGGAATATTGTCTGGTCTTGCACACATTTACAGCTTTTTACCCTTAACATCCTAGAGCCTCCTACGGGTATCCCTCACCAGGGAGTATTATTTCCCTCTGCAGAGCTGGACGTGTCTCAGGTTACTCCTGGCCTATTTTAGGAAGGCATTTCACAGCTGTCCATTTCCATCCCCTCAGTTCCAGCCCTGGGGTATAAAACAGATTGCTGTCCAAGAGGCTCTTGCCAAGTCAAGCTGGAAGTGTTGTCAGACCAGAATGTTGCTGGGTGGCAGGGATGCTGGAGAATGATAGAGACACTGTTTGGGTAAGGAAGATGGGAAGTGGCTGGTTTCTAATAACAATAGTTTCACAGGCCTTTCCAGTTTGCTTTAGATTTGAAAGCTGAACCAGCGTAATGCAGCCTGTTGTGAAGCTGCACTGATGGATCCAGGGCAGCCAGGAGAGAATCTCCATGTGTACTGAATGCAGGACATCAGAGCACAACATCTGGCAGAAGGATTCTCCCTCACGTCTTGTGACTTGAAATTTGCCCAGGCCAGTGTCCAAGTCAACAGCCTTCTGAGTGCCTGCAGGCTGAGGAAATACAGGGAATTTCACCTCATGTGTGTGCCAGGTGGTGAGCAGCCCGCCTGCCATTTCCCTTTTGGGGTTTGCTGGAGACACGTGTGTGTCAGCCTGTTCTGCACAACTGCATAACCCTGGTTTGTAAAGTGCTAATGGTAATGAAAATGGAGTAGTGCTCCTTGCATGTGTTTCAGGGTAATTAAGATCTGACTTTCTCGTCGGGCCAGCAGGTAGCATTTGATGTTCCTTGCCAATTGGACTGGTTTGTCAGCAATCCTGACTTTTATCCTGCTAAGTGCTTAGACAGGAACAGCAGCAGCCTCCCAGGCCATGGATAGTGAACAGCAAAAATTCAGTTGAATTTCTGTCGTGCCCAGGATTCCTGCTCAAAAAGTAAAGGGGAGGAACTAAAATGAGGCTTGTTCTGTGGTCATGTCACATGTAAGCCCCAGTGCCAAGTGCTCTGTAGCCAGCAGAAGGGTTCTGGTGGGTTCTTAGGGGTCAATGAGAGACACACAGCCTGTGTCTTTCTGGGGTGAATTTTGCCTGCAGCTGAGGCAAAAGTTTCATTTTCAAACTGGACTTCAAGGGCAATCTCGTATATGGTGCTTCTAAATCCTTCTGAGCTGTCCGAAATTGTTGTCCTTCCTTTGAGGTTTTTAAAGACGAGACAAAAATATGAAGTACGATTAACATGTGGGGTGGCATTTTTGGAAATGCCCCATGAGGTCTGACTCAGCTCACACTGACACAGTGGGGAGTTCATGTCAGTGAGAGAATCTACTTCCAAAGAACTGAAAGTCCCACTCTTTGTGTGCTTGAAGCAGTAGAACAGCCGTAAGTTAATTGCAATTAATGCTGTGTGTACTTAGTTTAACTTGATTAGAGAACCAAACTCTTGTCTTTCAGGGAATACAGGCCAAGAGTGCATGTCCAGTTTTTGGACAATGGAACCAAAGTGTCTGCTCTAAACCCAAAGACTTACGTATTTGAACCTCAGAAGTCAGTGGGAGACCCTGAAGTGGACCTCATCAGGACAGTAAATATTCCTGCAGTGGTGAGTTCTCTTTCATTCCTGCTTGGAATTCATCCTGACACACTTCAGCACGAGTAGCATGTTGCTTCATCCTGACTCTCCCTTTATAGCAGATAAATGTGATGGAAGAATGGGAGAGACAGCTCATGTCCTGGGCAGATGCTGGTCTCAGTTTGGGACTGCACTGTTGTGGGGGGTTTATTTTGTTTCTCCCTCTCCTCACGCCTCTGCGGTGTTAGTGCCTTACTCTGGTGCTAAGAGATCACACACTGTACAGGGATGAGGAGAAATCAGGCTTGCTGAGCTTCCAAGAGTCAGTGAAACCAGGCAATTACTGATGTCAAATGCCTAGGAGGAGCTCTGGCCTCTGCGTGAGGAAGTTAGGAATGCTTGGGGTTATTGTGTCAAAATTGGAGAAGCTGCCTCTAAATCTTCTCAAACCAGAAAGAAACTACAGCAGAGCAGTTTCAGATGGAGCTGAATGAAGAAGACCTCTCAGAGTAGAATTAGAGATGCACCCCTAGACTGTGCTAGGCGAAAGAGAGTCTCGTTGTGGTGATCACAGGCAGGCCATTATCTTGGTCTCATACAGGTAATAGCACAAGCAGATCCAAAGATGTCACAGCTTCCAGAGGCAATCAGGCTGTACTCCAGCACTTGGGACTGTGACTCAGCCTTTACTCTCAGGCTACATTCATTTCAACTTTTTCCCCAGTGTTTCCAAAAATGCCTGATTTTATGAATGAGTACAGAAATGCCCTGCATATAGCAGTAGATAGGGCTCAGCTTACTGAAAGTTGCAGACAATACAGACGCTGTATTTTCAATTCCTCCCAGGCATCTCGTGGTGGTAAGGATTATCTCTCCTTCAGATTTTTGGCTGTGATGTACTGTAACAGGCAGTATGAGAAGAACCCCAGATTGCTTAGCCCAAAGAAATGCCCTTCTTTTCTTATGACATCTTTGAATTCATGTTGTAAACCCACTTGTCAGCTAGAAAGGAAATAAATGTTATTACTGTTTGCATTTTGGGGAGATGAATGTGCAGTGGTGAGAAGGGTCTGTGTCTGGATGCAGCTGATCATTTATTCCCCATTAAATCTGACCATCACTCCCTCATTCCAATGCCCTGGCAGACTGCCATGGAGTGGACCAGATCAACCCCTCTGCAGTTTGCCACAGAGGTGCTGCTGCTTCTGTACCAGGAGTCCCTGTTCACGGTCCGCAGCGTCCACGAGCTGCTGTGGGGCTACAAGGACAGGCTGCTGTCCACCATCCACGTCCTGCATCCCGAGATCGACCCCATCTTCGGGCTCTTCAACAAGGTAACTGGATGGCCACGCCTGCCCGTGCTTTCCCTGGGGAATGATGGCGCTGCTGCGGGGTGTGGCCTGTGAGAGGGGTGCGCCTGGGCTGAGCCGGGAGGTGAGGAGAGCAAAGGCGTGCTCCCTCCTCCGTTTGCCTGCATCTAGGCACTGGATGGGAGGTAGGGATAAGCCTTCCAAGGACAGCCCCTTCCACTGTTGTGGGTGTTTGCTTGAATAACATGGGCTTTGTGAGGCAAACGGCTAGAAAAGCACCCTGATTTCCTTAGTAACTGACTGAAATTGGATGTTATTCTGTGCGGCAGCCGTTCCTGGCTTCTACAGTGTTCCTGGGCATTTTGGGCTGTGGGAAATCCTTGCTTCTTGGAGATGTCTGCAGTGCTGAGGTTATTTCTATGGGGTTATTTTCCTCCTGAGGGCTCTTTTTGCAGGGGCAGCTCTCAAAGGGAGAAAAGGCTCATATGGATTTGTGTTTCCTGCACTTGGGAGGTGTAAGGATCTTGCCTGGTCACTTCCACCTTGTTCCTGGACGAGGTGGAGTTCAATGGACTGCACAGATCTCAGGGGCAGTCCATCACTCCTGGGGTGGATTTGGAGTGGTGACAATTTCAACTCCTGCCACCCCATTGCAGTGACCAGGCAGGTGCCCCAGAATGAGTGGAGCCACTGAAAACTGTATCTGTTTGCAGATGAACGGAACTGATGATGGAGAATATGTTTTCCTGAGTGGGGAAACGAGCTACCTGAACTTCTCCAGGATTGTGGAGTGGAAAGGAAAAGAGTAAGTTTTTCAGAGGACTGTTGCCTCTGTCAGAATCTGCCCCTTGCTTGCCTGGTGCCAGTTTAAAGAGACTGTAGGTGCAGTTTAACCCCATTTCAATCCCTCTTCTTGTTAGCAGAGCTGAAGCAGGAGGAATTAGCACTGTACAGGTCTGATTCCCATTTGCTTGGGCTGGGAGCTGGCATTGCCTGACTGCTGCTTGGAGATCTTTCAGCCTTGCTCTCTTTGCTTCCCTTTCTTCAGGTCCTTGAGCTGGTGGACAACAGAGACATGTAACATGATCAATGGCACAGATGGGACATCCTTTCACCCGCTGATCAGCAAAGATGAGAACATCTACATCTTTTCTTCTGATTTCTGCAGGTAAGGAGAAGACAGTGTTGCTCAGACTTCAAAGCAGAGCATTTATGTGCATTCCTCTTGAGGTGTCATGTTAGGCTGGTGGTTTCATTTCACAGCAGCAGTGTTCTGTGTTCATTCGTTGTGGGAAGGATGAGTTACAGAAAAAAAACCTCCCAGTCTGCAGCAAGTTCAGGATGTGTTATTTCAAAATGAAGATTTGTGAGGGGAAAATCCAGAAGAAAACCAGAAGGACAGACTGGACTGCAAGGCTAGTAACAAGGGGAACTGAAGGATTTATATGAACTTTCCTTAAGCTTCTTGCCTCCGAAGTCTTCCTCTGTGCTGTGCTTCTTTAGAGAACCCAGGTTGCCCTCTTCAGAGATTCATGACTTTACATGATGCTGTCTGAAATGTACCAAGAAAATCTTGGTGTTTCCTTCCTTATGTAACACCTTGACTCCCCTCTTGCTGATTTCCTGGTGTGTGAAGAACAAAACCAATCTGAAATGACTTAAATCAATACAGATGGGTGTTAGGCTAAATTCAGGGCATGCCAGGTTGTTCTGTCTTCCACGACCGTGTTCCTTTCCTGGTCCCTCTCAGCAGAGGTACCACCACTCATGCAACGTGCAGGAGTGACATGGGGACCGTCTGTTTTGTGCAGCAGCAGGATGATGTGTGTTTGCTCCTCAGAGCCTATTGAATTCCATACAGACAGTGCTGGGAATGCAAATGGGGGCAGACATACAGGCATCAGCAGGGAGACACGTGCAGCTGAGGTCAGTGTGTGCTGCAGCCTGACACACCTGGCTCTGCTTCCCTGCAGGTCCCTGTTCCTGGTGTACGACAGCTCGGGAGCCGTGGCCGGGGTGCCCACGTTCCGCTTCGTGCCCTCCTCCATGGTGTTTGCCAACACCTCGGTGAACCCTGCCAACGCCGGCTTCTGTGTGCCCGCCGGGAACTGCCCCGGCACCGGCGTGCTCAACGTCAGCGTCTGCAAGCAGGGTACGGCCCAGCGGCACCAAGGGGCACCAGGGGCTCGTCCCAGACACACTGGGGCTTGGTAGCTCCACAGGGGGCCCTTCCCTTCTCTGTCAATGGCTCAGAACTGTCAGGTGTCCTCAAAGGCTTCCCTGAATCCTGCTCGGCCTTTTTTTAGGTGGTGACTTGGTGCTTTTGTGTTCCAGGTGCTCCAATATTTCTGTCAGCTCCGCATTTTTACCAGGCAGATCCGAAGTTTGTAGAGGACATAGAGGGCATGCATCCCAGAAAGGAATACCATGAGACATTTCTGGACATCAATCCTGTAAGTGCAGCCTTTTTTCAAGGGTTCTGTAGGTGAATGAAACCAAGCACGTGGGTTTAGGTCACCTCCTTGGATGGTGTGTACTGCCATGGTCCCGTTGACCTCAAGGAATCTGCACTAGTTCCATGATGCTGGATGGAATGGGAGATCCCTTTGGGTCAGCTGTCCTGTCCCTGTCCCCTCCCAGTTTCCCACACACCCCACCCACCCACTCACTGGCAAGGCAGTGTGAGAAACAGAAAGGGCCTGGAGGCTGTGCAAGCGCTGCTCAGCAATCCCTGGAACATCCCTGTGTTACCCACGCTGTTTTCATCACAGTTCCAAAACACAGCCTGATACCAGCTACTGTGGAGAAAATTAATTCTCTCCCAGCTAAAACCAGTACAGCAGTGATCTCTACACCCCCACATATAAATGTGGGTCAAAAAAAAGAGCACAATCACTGTGAGCTACCTGGTTTACAGAAACAATGCTGTGACTCATTGGGCTGTTATGTGCAGCTAAAGCAGGAGGAAATTCCACTGCTCCTCTCCTAAGGTCCAGTGCAGATCCTGCTGTGTGGTGTGTACCAGGCTCTTCCTGCATTCTCACAGTTCTCATTCTTTCACTTTTACTGGTTTTTTAAACACTGATCTCCTTCATTCCCCAGCTGACAGGGCTCGTCCTGCGGGCAGCCAAGCGGATGCAGGTCAACGTTCACGTCCGAAAATTACCTGAATTTTTGTGAGTGTTCTCTGCTGCCGGGTGGGCATTTAGGATCTGAGCTGATACTCAGAATGAATTTTTCTGCAGTGTTCGGATGGAATGTAGGCTGGAGAGAGGAAGTGTGAGAGAGAGAAGTCCAATCCAATCTCAGTTTGACAAGGCAGTATCCTCTCCTCTCACAGATCAGTCAGACTCTGCAGAGTAAAGAATGCTGTATGGTAACTACTCCTCCAGCTCAGCTGCAGGGCTCTTGTTTGTTTATTGGCACAGCTTGGCTGTAATAACTAAAATAAAGCAGGCTTGTTTCCCAGTGCCCAGGAGCCATCACAGTAACACAACCTCTGCTCGAGCTGGGATTCCACATGTGCCAAATGTTGGGGGATTTTTGCTGCTGTGCCTATGTTGCTTGGACAATAATTCCTGTATTTTGCAAATAGGAATAACCTTCAGCATCAGCTTGGATCAGTTCCTGCTGCCTGGCACAAATCTGTCACTCAGTTACAAATGAGCCCCAGATAGATCCCTGTTTTCCACTGCCTACCAAGTCCCTGCTCCCAAACTAGAATTTATCCATCTTGGAGATTGAGATTGTCCTACTCCAGCAGGGAGGTGAAAATCTACAGCAAAAAGGAACAACCCAGAGGTTTTGGGGGGACACTTCCCTTGTTCGTTTTTGTTGTATAATCTGTCTTCACAACCCTCAGGTTGAAAAGTTCCAAACCCATAATTTTTTATTATTTTTTTTCCCCACAGTGAAACAGGCAACATCCGAACGCTGATTTTCCCAGTGATGTATATAAATGAGGTAAACAGTTTTGTTATGTCTTCCCAGTGCTGTGGCATGTTAATGCTTGTAAAAATACCCTCTGAGCTAGCCAGAAAACAAAAACCTGATTTTCTTGTTGTTTTGTACAGTGATAAACAGGAAGCTGTTGCTGTCCCTTAACTGACACCCTCCTGCTGCTTGTTGCAGGGTTAAGTTCAGCCTGGCCAAACACTCTCAGTTGGACGCTCCTTTTAAACTCAGAGGAGTTGGCCATGAGGAAAAGGGCTGCTCAGACAGAGGCAGGACTTCAGCACATCACACCTTGTTATGAGTCATCTGTTGTCAATATTCCTGTGCTGTAGATGGATCACTGAATTAATTGGATGCAGGGCAGACTAGTTTTGATGATATACACTGTTATTCCAGGCTTGTATTAGTCCATTCCTAAACCAAAAGGTAAAAATCCCTCTTTTCCTTTGAAATACAGACTAGGTGATCCTTCTGGCCCCTGGAAGAAGTTTTTTGGGGGAAGTATACCAGGAAGCAATGAAGCAGTGGTTGAGAGTTGCGGGAGTGTTGTTTCCCTGCACCTCACAAAAGTGATCTTATAGAAAGCACAGAAATAATAAACCTCTTTTTTTTCCCCTCTTCATCTCTCTTTGCTCTAGAGTGTTCTGATTGATGAAGCATCTGCCAGCAAACTCAGGCACGTCCTGCTGGAAGCCAGTGTTGTGACTGGGATCCCCTTTGTAATCATGGCTCTGGGGATTGTTTTTGGGATTGTTTTCATTGTGCTGGTGTGCAGGTCCCGGGGGATAAGTGAAGAGGTAAGCAGCACTCAGATTTGACTTTGCTTGCTGTACATCGGCCTGCATTTGATTTTTGTTGTAGTTAATGTTACCTTTTGGTACCTTTCTGCACGTGTTTTTATTTTGTTTTTGTTGGAAATAACCTTTCTAGGGAGGGGAAGTTTTAATAGACTCAGAATAAGCGCGCCAAAGCAAAGGAGTGGAGTTGATCTGAGAAGTCTGGTAAGGCAGGTCCTGTCTCTGTGCCCAATTCCCTTGCCAACAGTAGTGAAATAAATCAGCCTGTCTAGAGGACCCTGAAGGATAAGATGCAAAAACTCCACCGTATTTGAGGACAGATTTAGTTGGTGCCAGTGTTCTCAGCAGAACTGCCTCGTGCCAGTGGATTATTTTCCAGAATCAGAATGTGAATTTGTGGCCAAAGAACAGATGAACTGCACAGACAGCAGCAGTAGCAGAAACTGTTCTCCAGTCTTCTCTATTTAGAAGCCAGCTTGTAAATCTGTTTCTGAGAAGTTCTGTCCCACATGACACGCTGGCATTAAGGTGCTTGTCAGGGCAAAAGCTGACACCAACATTTCACCATAAAAGGGTTT
>JACBWW010002102.1:0-10408 GCA_020086605.1 Lanius collurio | reverse complement strand
AGCCCCAGGAGAGGCTGAGGGAGCTGGGAAAGGGGCTCAGCCTGGAGAAAAGGAGGCTCAGGGGGGACCTTGTGGCTCTGCACAAGTCCCTGACAGGAGGGGGCTCAGGGAGGGTCGGGCTCTGCTGCCAGGGAACAGGGACCAGGAGGAGAGGGAACGGCCTCAGGCTGGGCCAGGGGAGGGGCAGGGTGGAATTTGGGAACATTTCTCCATGAAAAGGGTGGCCAGGCTGGCACAGCTGCCCAGGACAGTGCTGGAGTCCCCATCCCTGGAGGGATTGAACAGCCACGTGGATGTGGCACTTGGGGACAGGGGTCAGTGGTGGCCTTGGCAGTGCTGGGGCAATGGTTGGACTTGAGGGGATCTCAGAGGGCTTTTCCAGCTCAAACAGCTCTGTGATTCCATGAGGAACAGCTCTGCCTTCACTCTCCTCGTGGGTGAAGGGCCTTCAGCACCCCAATCACTGATGCAGAGCAGCCCAGTGAAGAGCTCAGCGAGAGCTCCAGCACTGGGAGAAGTTTTCCATAATTTTTGCACAGGACTTTGCCAGAGGGAAAGGCCCAGGGGAGCCAGGAGAGCTCTTGCTGGCCCAAGACAGAGGAGTTTCCTCTGAGTATTCCCACAAAATCCCAACCCTGAGGGGACGGGATGAGCTTGAGCACCAACTGCTGCAGATGTGGTCAAACCCCAACCTGCCCTTGTGTGAGACTTTGTGAGGGGCAAAGATGAACCAACTGCAGCTCTGAGCACTTCAGACACTTCCTGAGCTTGAGCTGCAAGGAGAAAAACCTCAGCCCAACGTCAGCATCAGGGCTCTGCCTGCTGCAGTCATTAATGAGGGAATGGGTGAGTGCACAGGTTCAAAGGGGAATTTTTGATCACATCTCAAGGAAAGGCTCCGTGTGCTCAGCTAAAGGGGTTCCCTGTCAGCATTTCACACGTGGCTCCATAAATCAAACACTCCCGAAGGCAGCTCAGAGCCACAGGGCTCGGTGTGGGAGCATCCTTGGCTTTGAAAAGCAGGAGGCTGCATCCGTAGAAAAAATCATTTCAGTAATTGCAAGCCCTGGGTTCTGGGCCTTTGGGATCCTTTGGTCTCTGTTCCTTGCACGGATTTTGTGCAGATCACTGATTTATCTCCTACAGGAGTGCCTTGAACAGCGGCCACGTTCTGTTCCATGAGCTTTTTCAAATATTCCTTCATGATGGACAAGGAGTTTGAGACATGAATGGTCTGAAGAGTCCCCTCCCTTCCTGCTGTGCTCCTGACCCCTGAGGGGTGCCACAAAGGGGGTCAGCAGGGAGCAATCCTGGTCCTGAGGGCATGAGGTTATCAGGATATTGTCAGCCAACCTCCATGTCCGTGGGTGAGGCGCCTTCCCTTGTTATCTCCCTGTTGGAATATCTCAAAAACAAGGAGTCCCAGAGAACTGCTGTCTCTGAGGAATTGCTGAGACATCTGAAAAACAATTCTCTGGCTCTGGGAGGAGCTTTCAGTGAAATATTTACAGCCCACTCGGTAAGGAAACCTCCTTTCCAAAGGTTCCAAAGGAGCCATTGCCATCTCAATGGGGAAAAAATAAGACCACCTTGAGGATGGAAACAGAGGTTGGATCCACTCTGTAAAGCTTGGCAGCTCAGCCTGAACAGCCCAGATATTCTTTTCATCTCTTGCAATATCAGGTGTTAGAGCTTTATCCCTGATTGCATCTCCTTGCTCCCCTCAGAGCCAAGTGGCTGGCACAAATCTCCTCCAGCCTCCTGTGAGGGACCATTTTCTGCAGCAAATCATCACCAAAATGTTATAGAGAGGCTGTGGAACCCCATTAGGCACCAAATAACGCAGCATTTGAGTGTCCCCTGAAAGATATCCTGGGCCAGAGCACAACTTGTGGGCGTTGCTGTGCTCTTGTGACTGGGATGTGGTTCAGGGCTTCACATCCCTCTTCAAAAACTGCCAAAATTCTTAATGAAATCAGCTCCTCTCCAGAGCAAAGCAGCCCAGAGGGCAACGCTGCAGGTTGGTTTGGGAGGAGAAATGGGAGCCCAGAACCTGTAAAATGATGGTTTTAGGGGAGACAGAGCACAGCTGTGGGCAGGGAGGAGGAAAAGGGGCTCTGTAAATCCCAGGGATGTGATCACAGAGGAGATCCGGGGATGCTGGTGACTCACAGTGCCAAGAGGAGTCCAGAGCTCCTGAGGGTGGGGGGGGATCTTTGTAAGGGAGCATCTCCAACATCAAAGGAGTCAGCAGGGATGGCAACACAGGGGGGGGCCTGGAAAACCTTGTAGGGAAGGGTGATGATCCATGGGAGATGATCTGATCCATGGAAAAGGGTCTGATCCACGGAAAAGGGTCTGATCCACGGAAAAGTGTCTGATCCATGGAAAAGGATCTGATCCATGGAAAAAGGGTCTGATCCGCGGAAAAGGATTTGATCCACAGAAAAGGATCTGATCCATGGAAAAGGGTCTGATCCACGGAAAAGGATCTGATCCATGGAAAAGGGTCTGATCCACAGAAAAGGGTCTGATCCATGGAAAAGGATCTGATCCATGGAAAAGGGTCTGATCCACAGAAAAGGATCTGATCCATGGAAAAGGGTCTGATCCATGGAAAAGGATCTNGGAAAAGGATCTGATCCACGGAAAAGGGTCTGATCCATGGAAAAGGGTCTGATCCGAGGAAAAGGGTCTGATCCAGGGAAAAGGGTCTGATCCATGGAAAAGGATCTGATCCACCCAAAAGGATCTGATCCATGGAAAAGGGTCTGATCCATGGAAAAGGATCTGATCCACGGAAAGGGTCTGATCCATGGAAAAGGGTCTGATCCAGGGAAAAGGGTCTGATCCATGGAAAAGGATCTGATCCACCCAAAAGGATCTGATCCATGGAAAAGGGTCTGATCCATGGAAAAGGATCTGATCCATGGAAAAGGATCTAATCCATGGAAAAGTGTCTGATCCACAGAAAAGGGTCTGATCCATGGAAAAGGATCTGATCCATGGAAAAGGATCTGATCCACGGAAATGCAATTTCAGTGCTGTGTAAATCCGTGATTGGGACATTCCCTGGCCTCTGTGTGTTGTTGTCACCTCCTCACCTCAGAAATATGGGATGAGATGGTTTTTAGGATTCTGTCTATCCCATTCCATGATGCAGCAGAGCCAGGAAAACAGAGGGATGGGGTGATCAAGGGTCTGGAATGGTTTTGTAGGAGGATGAGATTGTCCAGCAGAGAAAGGAGATTTGCTGTAACAAAGCTATGGAAAAAGTCAACAAAATCATGAGAGGACATGAAGGATTCACCTTTTGACTCTCTTCCTGCAGAAGGAAAAGGGGAAACAAGCAGGAGTCAAGGTCAAAACAAACAAAAACCCTCTTTTTTCATGCAACAGGAACTGGATTTGCTGAGCTCTTTGCCAAGGAAAACTGTGAGTGCTGAAATTCTGTGTGGGCTCACAGGAAAAGGGGGAAAGGATCTGGGGGAGAGATGCACCAAGGGATGCTGAACACCTCAGCAGGCTCAGGAATCTGCTGCTGGAGCAGGAGCGGGGTCTCCCCAAAGCCTTGGAGATGATCTCAGATTATAAGAGAAGGCCCTCATAGATAAATGTTCAAAATGACTTAAAAATGCTTGAAAACTCTAAAAAGAAAAGTCTAAAAACTCTTTAAAAATGTGTAAAAAGCAGGAAGCAAAGGATGGGTGTGAGTGATGGGTTCCTGGAGTGTAAGGAGGTGGATTGTGAAGGGATTTCTGCTGAAGGCAGGACACTTTTCCATGGAATGTGAAGGAAAAGCATGGAATCATGACCAGCTTGGCAGGGCTGAGTTACTGAAGGTGGAAAAGGCAAGGGCTGCCTGCAGAGAGTCCCAGGAGGAGCTGTAAGAGTGCAGAACAGCAGCTGGAATTCAGTGCAGACAAATGGAAATGGATGCACTCGGGGAAAACAAACCCTGACTCCAAAGGGACCATAATGGGCTCGGAGAAATCCCCACTCAGGAACAGGGGCTGGAGTTCTGAGGGACATTTCTCGGGAAATGTCAGCACAGCTCTTTGCAGGGGTCAGAAAAACTGGAAAATTGAGTGGTGGGGACAGGCAGGGAATGAAAATGAAGTGTCCTGGTACAAGCTTGGGGTTCAGCTGCAGGCAGGAAATTGGGAGCCTTCCCTGTCCTCTTCCCAGCTTCCAGAGGCACAGGGCAGAGGGTTTAGGGAGAGGAGCAGTAAGGAAGGGAAACCAGACATCCTTGGATGGAGAATTATTCAAGAGAGGCCAAAGGGAGTCCCCTAAGGCACAGGGAGCTGGAGCCAAGGAATTCTCATCTCTCCAGGCTGGTGCTGCTCTCCAGGGCTTCCCTGAGTGCTGGCCCTGTGGTTGCTGCTGCTCCAGGGGGGCAGACCCAGGCAGGACTGTTTGGGATGATCCAGGAGCCAGAGGAGCACAGAGATCAGGGAAGAACCAGCACATGGATCCAGGTCCAGCAGCTCTCATTGCAGGCTTTGTCCTCCTCTGTGTGCTCGGCCCTGGTGTCTCATCTTCCTCTTCGGCTGAGGCTGCCCCAGCTCTGTTTCTCACAGACACTCACTCAGAACTGGGCCTTCTGTCCAAAATGGGCTCTGTTTTTATCAGGTATGGGCTCACACTGGAGCCTGGACTTGCAAACATTTTGAAGGTCAGGCCTTGTGGAGCTCATCCCTCATCCCTGTGGAGGCCGAACTCCTCCTCCTCTCCTCTGCTTCCCAGACTTCACCCTGATCACCTCTGGCAGAACTTTCCTTCTCATTTCATGCAGACTTGGGGAGCCTTCAAAATTTTTCAGAATCACGAGATGGTTGGAAGGGACCTTAAATCCCATCCACTGCCACCCCTGCCATGGCAGGGACACCTCCCACTGTCCCAGGCTGCTCCCAGCCCCAATGTCCAGCCTGGCCTTGGGCACTGCCAGGGATCCAGGGGCAGCCACAGCTGCTCTGGGCACCCTGTGCCAGGGCCTGCCCACCCTCCCAGGGAGGAATTTATTCCCAATATTCAATCTGAACCTTCCTCCCTTCACCTTTAATCCATCCCCATTGTCCTGGTCCCTCCACTCCCCTGTCTGTGAAGTTATTACAGGTCCTTTGGTGAGAAAACTTGATAAAAATATTTAGGAAAGTCAGGTGGATTGTGCCCATTGGATGTCTGGGCCACTTGATCTCCTCCCTTGCTGCCTCCCTCAGAAACTCCAGGACAAAAGCCTGGTTGAATTCCCCAGGAATTGGTCCCCCATGTTCCCTAATTCCCCTCCTCAGCGCAGTTCTGCCTCACTCAAACATCACTTTTAATAACCTGCCGTTCCTGGAGCTGCTCAGGAGCATTTTTTCCAATCAAGGTCTCGCTGCTTTCCTTCCCTCTGACGGTGAGGAAATGTTAAGAGGGAGCTTTCACAGCAGAGTTAATGCCGTTAATAGCTCAGTTATTTCATCCTTGAATTCCTTTGGAGCTCTGGAATGAGAAGCAGCCGGCACTACCCGAGTGTTACTGTTTATTTTGTCAGGTTGTTTTAGAACTTCATCCACCAAGACATCGATTTGAGCCACTTTTCCTGACTTGTCCTCCATCAAGCTTTCCAGACTGAGGATTCCTGGAAATTCCTTTTTCCTGGAAACCCGTGCTTGGTTCCCTGCTGCAGTTTGATCCTCTTCATTCTGTGCTCTGGATTATTCCAGCTTCCTGCTCGGGTGTGTTTGGGAAAGGAAATACCCATGGGAGGCAATGCCTGAACTTCCAGTGGGCACTGGAGGGATGCAGGGTCCTATGGATGGTGTGGAGGATGATCCTCCTGGAGGATTTGGGACTGGAAATCCTGTGGATCCAGTCCTCCCTCCTCTGCTGCCTCCTTTTCCCAGGGATAACAACCAGGGTAACCCAGATCCTGCAGGAACAGCAGCCAAATCTGCATGGAGGAGCAGTTTCCACATGGGCAGAGAGCGATAGGTCAAGTTTTAGAGTAAAAGAGGAGAGATTTAGATGGGATCTTGGGAAGGAATTGTTCCCTGGCAGGGTGGGCAGGCCCTGGCACAGGGTGCCCAGAGCAGCTGTGGCTGCCCCTGGATCCCTGGCAGTGCCCAAAGCCAGGCTGGACATTGGGGCTGGGAGCAGCCTGGGACAGTGGGAGGTGTCCCTGGGTCAGTGGGAGGGGTCCCTGGGACAGTGGGAGGTGTCCCTGCCATGGCAGGGGTGGCACTGGCTGAGTTTTAGGATCCCTTTGAACCCAAACCATTCCATGTTTCCATAACTCTACGTGCTGCTCGCCAGACAAGGCTGGAGGCAGCAGTGGCCAAATAACTCCTGACCTTGGCCACTTCCAGGCATGGGAAATGCCTTTCAGCTTCCCCCCATCCCCTTGCTCTCCCCCAGCAGCTCCATATTCTCTTCCATCCTCTTCTTCTCCTTTAAGAGCCTCAGCTGCCCTCCCAAAATCTTCCTGCGCCTGTCCCAAGCTCACATTCCCCCCGCAGCCCCTCCCAGCTCGGAGCTGCTCCATCTCCCACAGCTCCAATTCAATTCCAGCCTCTTTGAGCATTCCACTGAGGCTTTGGCTGCTTGCTGGAATTTGTATCCACCAAGAATTGGATTGGCCGTGCTGTTAGAAGCTCTTCCTACCTGGGGGAGGGAGTTTTGCTGCCATCAACATTCCGGTCACTGTGTCACCCTCACTGAAGGTGCCACTGCCTCTTCAGTGCTTCCCTCCCCCTGCTCCTCAGCAGCCTCGGGTTTCTCCTCGGGCTCTGTGCCAGCAGCCCCGGAGTGCCAGTGAGGATCAGGATTCCCCAGCCCCGTTTTTCCCTTTATCCAGGAGCAGGCAATTACCTGTGCCCCTGGAAGCACCTCAGGGAAACACCTTCCATGTTCCACGGGGATGAAGTCTAAGGAGGGTTGGGCAATTCCCTCTTCCCGCTGCTGGCTCTGACTGCAGGCAGGACTGAGCCAGGTGACAGCAGCCTCTGGCCAGCAGGAGTTGTCCAAGGGGTGCCAACAAGGAGCCAGGATGAGCAGGAAGGACGGGAATGTGTCCTGCTCTAAAACCCCCTCTGAGGCTGGACGTGGAAATCTCGTGGTTTGTGGAGGAGATTTTTCCTCACGATGCTTTGGCTCTGTGGGGAAAATCCATGTGGAGCTTCCCAGGGATGGAGGGTGTGCTCTGGGATAGATCTGCTCTGCCCAAACCCCCCTGAGGGCAGGGCCGAGCTGCTCTGCTGGAGGTGGTGAATGAGGTGGTGATTGCAGGGAATGGTGGAAACACCAGGGAAAAGGGACAGCTGTTCCAGAGCCCCTCTCTGGGTGTCACAGATACCCGGTAATGGGGCACTGCCCAGGCTCCCCAGGGAATGGGCACGGCCCCGAGGCTGCCAGAGCTCCAGGAGCGTTTGGGCAGCGCTGCCAGGGATGCCCAGGGTGGGATTTTGGGGTGTCTGGGCAGGGCTGGGAGCTGGGCTGGGTGATCCCTGTGGGTCCCTTCCCACTCAGGATATCCCAGGACTCTACAACAAGCCCAGGCCTAAGCATTGGCTTCAGGGTGCTCCATCCGAGATCTCAGACAAGGAGTGTGGGAAGGATCCCGTGGATCTGAACCCCGGGAGGTGCCATTTCTCCACTCCACGCCCTTGCAGAGACCCCCCTGGCTCAGGCTGACAGAAATTCAAAGGGCAGTGTTTGGGAAGGGCAGCTTCCCAAGGGATGGGAGGCTCGGACACTTCAGCCACAGCTCCCTGTCCGTGTGGACGCTCCATCCCTGCCCGCAGACCCAGCCGTGCCCATCCAAAGCCACCCAGCTGCATCCAGAGGTGTCACTGGGCCTTGCCCATCTGTGTCCCGCTGCTCCAGGAGGAGGAAACCCCTCCACGTCTCCAGGGGAGCGGGAGCTGATGGGTTTTTTGGCACCTTTGCAGTTTCCCGAGCGCTCCGAGCACGTTGTGCAGAGCAAAGTTGCCATCTAGTGGGACACGGCATCTCTGCTGCCTCGGGGCTGCTCCCGCCCCGGGATCCATCCCAAATGGGAATGATCCAGAAGGAAAAGCTCCCTCTTACCCCTTGGGATGGGCACAGCGCCTCCCCCGAGGTGCCACCACTCGACAAATTGTGAAGGGAATAAACGCCCGGTTTTAATCCCAACCTTCCTTTTAGCCCCAAACTTGCTTTTATCCCAGTAATTTTAGGCAGGATGGATCCCGTGGGTGTGGCCGTGGGAAGGGAAAAGCCACAGGATGCTGCTCTGGGAATTTGCTGCCTGTCTGGGACTTGTCTGGGGCTCTGAGGCTGCGGCTGCAGCTCCAGTGCAGCATTCGAGGACTGCAGAGCTGTTCTGACTCCTCTAATTGCCAGATTTTCCAGAGTTCTAATTAAAAAGGGAATTCTGTGTGATTCCAGCACCCATCGGATGCAGGGAATTGGATTCCAAAGAAAAATACAGTAATAAACCGTTTTTTCTTATGGCAGCTCCCACAAAGCAGCAGCACACAGAGGGTGCTGCCCTGAGCCTTAGGGTGGGAGCCCTCCCTAAAGACACCCAAATTCCCCCAAACACCCCCAAAGGTGCTCAGGCTGCAATCCCAAATGGCAATTCCACAGCTCTGCCTCCTGTGAGTATCCCACATTTTGAAAAGTTTTGGCAGATGCTGCAATTTGCTGACTTTTGTCCAGTAAGCATCAAGAATTCTGCAGGATTTCATGGAATCACGGAATGGTTTGGGTTCAAAGGGACCTTAAATCCCATCCAGTGCCACCCCAGCCATGGCAGGGACACCTCCCACTGTCCCAGGCTGCTCCCAGCCCCAATGTCCAGCCTGGCCTTGGGCACTGCCAGGGATCCAGGGGCAGCCACAGCTGCTCTGGGCACCCTGTGCCAGGGCCTGCCCACCCTCCCAGGGAACAATTCCTGCCCAAGATCCCATCCAGCCCTGCCCTCTGGCACTGGGAAACCATTCCCTGTGTCCTGGCCCTCCAGCCCTTGTCCCCAGTCCCTCTCCAGCTCTGCTGGAGCCCCTTCAGGCCCTGGAAGGGGCTCTGAGCTCTCCCTGGAGCCTTCTCCTCTCCGGGTGAGAAAGAGGAACAAGAAAATAAGGAAGAAATAGGAATAAATAACTTAGAAAAGAAAATAAATTCCTTGAGTGGAATTAAACTCTCTCCCCTCGGATCATTCCTGGGTGGGACCAGCCCCATGTGCCAACATTCCCAGTGCAAAGCAGCTCAGGGGCTTGGGATGGGGAAACTGAGGCACGGGTAGAAGATCCATCACCACAAAACAGCTCAGGCTCCCCCAGAATCCTAAATCCCTTTCCATGGAAGGGAGACAGAGGAGGCTCAGCCCATTAAAAAGCCGTGTGTAGGGCCCTGATTTGGGAAGGGAAAGGCACCAGGACCTCCCAAGCTGCTCCATTTGTTGGCTCCCAGCACGTTCTGCCCTCCCCCCCCTCAGTGCCCGGCCCTTCCACTGCCAATTCCCAGATTTCTCCCAGTCCTGCTCCAACCCAGCCATGAAAAGCTGCAGAACAGAAGGTTTGGGGCCATGAAAGGTTTTAGGGGCTCCAGAGAAGGTGAGCAGTGGCTGCCATCAATGAAAAGCCTCCATGCTCAATATTTTATTCCTTCAGCAACTGTGCTGGAAGAGTGTGAATGATTTTCAGGGATACTCTGACACCAAACATTCCAGGCTTGGGGTGTGACAAGGGCTTCTTATCCTGGCCCACATCCCAATTGCTGTTATATTTTAGGGGGTGCAGTTGACCCCAGGTTTGCAGGTGAGAAACTCAATCAGTAATTTTGGGGTTGTGGGGTTGCTGTAAAGGAAATTTTCCTCTTCAACTCCCATTTTTTTCTTGTTTCCACAATTTTCTTAATTGATTTTTCAATTTCCCTTACTTTCTTCAGACTTTCTCCCTTTTTTCAGTAAAGTGGGGAAACAATTTTTTTATCAGATTTTACCTTTTTTTTGCTTTAATTTTTCCTTGTGGCAAAGTGAGGGGATTTTTCCCCTATTCCTTCCTTCTGGGATTGGGAAGTGGGGCAGTTTCCCTGCTCTGCTGCTGCCTGGCTGTGAAAATCCCTAATCCCAGCAGGGCAGCAAAAGTTTTATCTCCTTCCTTATCATTTATCCCCTGACAAAACAGTGGCAAATATTGTTTCTCCTTTTCCCATTTCTTTCCCATCGTTTTCCATCTCTTTTTCCCCGTGATTTCAGTGATTTCCTTTTGGTTTTCATTTCCTTTTTCCATTCCATTTTCCATCCAGTTTCTCACATCACCCAGGTGGAAAAAAGCTTTTCTCTGCTCCCACTCAGGTGGGTGGTTTTCCTTTGGTTTTTTTTCCCTCTTATTCCCTTTCCAGCAGGGATGAAAGAACATTCCTGAGGGGAGGCCCTAAATCC
>JACBWW010002101.1:0-10410 GCA_020086605.1 Lanius collurio | reverse complement strand
TGATCCCCAGTGACCCCCGTTGGGCAGAGCCCTGGTGACCCCCGTTCCGGGTGATCCCTTCTGGGGTGGGGCAAAGGTGTTGGAGAGATTTCTTTGCCTTCTCCTTGTGCTGCTGGGATTTGGTTGGTAATAAATTCCCTCCCTGTGCCCAGGCTGGGTCTGTTGTGCCCGCGCCGGTGCTCGGGATGGAATCTCTCCTGCTCCTTCTCTCAGCTCCTGGGCCTTTCCTTGTATTTCCTGTCCCTGTGCAGTAGCAGAGGGCAGGGACAGAGCGGGTTTGGTGTCTCCCGGCATCCAGGCGGGGGCCAGTCCTGTCCTGGGGGTTCTGAGTGGCTTGTGGGGGTCCCCCGTTTTTGGCACATCCCCACTGGAGGAGATAGAACTGGAAGCGGGGAGGCGTGGGGGGAAGGTGTTTTTAAGGGTCTTCTTTTACTTCACATTTTCCTGCTCTGCGTGTGTTAGCAATAAATTCAATCCCTATCTCAGATTTCGAGCCTGTTTTGCCCGTGACGGTGTTTGATGAGGGATCTCTCCCGCTCCTCATCTCACCTCAGGAACCCTTGGTTAAATTTTCTGTCCCCTGTCCGGCTGTGGAGGGCAGTGAGAGAGCGGCTTTGGTGGGTGCCTGACATCGGGCCAGCATCACCCCACTCCGATGGGACATGTCCTCGTGTGGCTCTGTGCTGTGGTGCCACTGCTGCTGTTGCTTTTGTCTTCCTTCTGATTTTATCCTTTGCATTAAATGCTTGTGAAGTGCCCCCGCTGTCCCTTGTGTCCCCTGAGCACCGACAGCCCCGTCCCTTGCCCTGCTCCCCCTCCCACGTTCCATCCCGGCTGGCAGAGCCTTGGAGCTGCCGTGGGGCTGCCCCGGGGGTTGCGCCCCGAGCCGGGGCCCCTTCCCAGTGCTCCCAGTCTGCCCATCCAGCCTCGAGCAGCCAGCGAGGGCTTCAGCCAGGGCGGCAGGGAGGCGCTGCTGGGGGGTCCCACCTCCCTTTGGCTTGGGTTGTTCTTCCCAACATAGGGGAAAAGGTATTTTAGGAGGTTTCGGGGTGAGTGGAGGAGAGGACAACTTTTTTCGCAAGGGATTTTGGGGCAATTTTCCCTCTTTGGGGGAAATCAAAACCACATGGAGCTGATGCCCGGTAGGACAGGGCAGCCCTGCAGCCCCTGAGCCCGTGCCTGGGCTGTGCCCGGCAGAGGAGCAAAGCGGCTCAGGGATAATGAAACAGTGATTAATTAGCCAAATAAATGCCTGCTAAGGGGCGTAGGAGAACTGAGGTCCCAGGGGAGCCGCTGCCACTCCACACCTAGGGCTGGGAAAGCCGGGCCAGGAGCTCCACAGAACAATTTGTGTCTATTTTCAGATACAGCTGGCATTCCATTGATCAATTCTCGATGGTTTATGCTGCTTTCAATGATACTTTATTGATTCTCGCCTCTCAGAGATCAGCACCAACCTCTTCATCTTTTATTTTCACCATTTTATGGGGTGAGGAGGGGTTTTTCTCTTGCAGTAGCTCCTGCCACAGCTCCTTGTCCTTTTCCCCGTGGGGACCAGCCCCGTATCCCGATTTTCCTTCCTGTGCAGACCAAATCCCACCCCCTCAGTCCCTCGGTGCCCCTCCCGGGGTGTCAGAGCTGCGGTGGGGGCAGGAAGCTCCGGTCCCGCTCCCACTCCCCCCCCTCACCGGGCCAGCACCAGCAGTCAGAGGAGCTTTGGCTTCGTGTCCCCTCCTGTGTCCCCACCCCCGTGTCCCCACCCCCGCGTCCCCAGCCTGTGCCCCCCGGCTCCGCCGTGCCCTGGAGGACGAGGAGGGCTACATGGTCTGAGCCCGACGGGGCGAGCGGGGGCTGCGGGGAGCCCCCCACCCCTGCAGGGTGCAGGTACTGGGGGTCGTGTCCGCTCGGCCCCCCTGACTGGTGCGGGACAGGAGCTGGCGGGGGGTGGGTGCGGGGCTGGATCCTGGCGGGGCTTTTATGTTTGAATTTCTTCGTGTGCCGGGCATCGCTTCACTGCTGCTCAATTTAACGGGATTAATTCCTCAATTAATCCCTCCCAGCATTCCCCTGCATGAGATTCCTCCCCGTGGGACACTTCCCTCGGGATTCCTCCCCCGGAGATCTTCTCCACGGGATTCCTTCCCCGGCATTTGTCTCCGAGGATCCTCCCCTGCGGTTCCTCCCCACGGGATTCCTCCCTCGGGAGTTCTTCCCCTGGGATTCCCCGCGCTGGGAACCAGGAGGGTTCACATTCACACTCGCTGCCACGGGGTTAAACACCGGCTGCTCTTCCACCTCCCTCCTCCTCCTCCCCGTGCGGCCACTTCAGCTCGGCCCTGCCGGGATCAAAGCTCGGCTTTGCAGGAAGATTTTGAGCCCTGACCTCGCCCAGCGTGGCTGTTTGAGCCTCGTCCCTGCGTGGAGAGGCTGAACTGGGAAAACTGGGCTCCACACCAAACGTGATTTCCAGGGGCTGCTTATCCCAAAGGGTCCGTACTCGGAGCAAAAGCCCCAAATCTGCCCCAGTTCCACTGCTCGAAGGAGAGCTGGGATGCTGAAGGGCTGTCGGTGCCTTTGGATACCCTGAGCTGAGCCTTGATGCTCCTGGTCCATCTCCCCTGTGCTTGTGGGGGTTCCTGCTATGTTTCCCTCCACTGCTCCTTGTGCCTCGCGCTTTCTCCTGCTGACTCCAGTTTTGGCTTCGTTACGGAGAAAATCCAGCAGAAGAATCAGAACTGTTCAGGTTGGGAAAGACCTCGAAGATCACAAAGTCCGACCACGGATTAAAATATTGGATTCCTGCGGCTGGGAAAATCCACCAACGTTTGAACCCTGGGGGCTGCCGGGCTCGGAGCTGCTTTTGGGGACAAAACAGCCCAAATGGGCAGAGTTCCAGCTCGCTGGGTGCAGGGCTGGGTGATCTCCTGTCACCTGTGTCCCCTGCAGCTCTGGGCTGTCCTCGGTGGCACCGCGTGGCACTCGGGGCCTGCCGGACTGGGAATCTCCTGCTCGGAGAGGCCGTGGTGGCGCTGGGCCGCACCTGTGAGTGCGGCCATGGGGACACGGGGACAGCCCCGACAGCTGTCGGGGGACTCGTGTGGGGGAACAATCTCCCGGCTGTGGCATGGACAGGGCTTGAGAGGCCCGGGCCGAGCTCGGGGTCACCCAGAGCCCCGATAAAACGAGTCCCGTGCCCAGTGCTGGCACCCCCAGCACCCCCAAATCACCCCGGGCAGGCAGGAGGGAGACTCCAGTGTCTGCTGGATCTTGGGGAGACCCCCCAGAGGGGCAGGGCTGGGAGAGAATCCCCCCAAATAAACTGCTGTGACTGTCCCCGTGGTGAGCAGGGCGTGCTGAGCAGCCCCTCGGCCTGGGGCCGGGCCCCGCTGGGCCGCACAGCTCGGGGGGCTGGAGGGGGAGCAGAGGCTCCGGCACTCTCTGGGCTCCCGCTGTGATGTCACCTGAGACACGGTGACACCTCGGAGGGGCTACACCCTGTCTGTAGTGTGAAGCCACGATGGAGGGTGGGGGGCAGCTCTGGGAGCTGGGGGAGCTCAGGGGGGTGCAGAGCCCGGCCCCCCAAAAAAAGACAGGCTGGCATCTGCTCTGGGTTGGGACCCCGAGGTCAGTTCTCACCCCTCACGAGCTGCTCAGCCCAAAGCTTGGGGTGAGCTGAGATGAGGGGACGGCTGAGGGGAGAGCTCTGAGCTCCCGCTTATGTCAGAATCCACCCTGGGCCGCCTGCAGGTGGATCTCGGTGGGCATCGTGCTGGGGGAGCCAGGTCCTGTTCCCTGCTCAGCCTTCCTTCCCCTGTAGATCTCCACCAGCAGCCGGAGAGCCCGGGAAGCGGAAAAAACGGGAGGGCAGGAGACGGCAACAGCACCCGGGAGAATTTCGTCTTGGAGCTCAGGGAAGTTCTCTGCCCGTCACAGCCCCACGGTAACAGCCCCGAGGCGCCTCCGCCCCAAAAGCTTTCCCAGAATGTCGTGGCACGCCCAGATCGGAGCCCCAAGCGCAGCTCAGGGTGTCCCCGGGGAGCAAACGGGGACGGAACAGACGGGGACGGATCCCTGGTGCTTCTCTGGGTGTGCGAGGGAGGGCGGGATTGCTCGGTGGCTTCATCCGGCTCTGATCCCGCCTTCCAGGGGCTGAGGGATGCCGGATCTGCCCCCAGGGCTGGACACTGGGCAGGACCGAGTGCCACTGGGTCTACCCCCTGGATACAGCCCTTGGAGCAAGAGCCGGGAGGACTGCGGGGATCGGGGGCCACGCTGCTGCTGCCGCGGGATCGGGATGAGCTGGCGAAGGGAATGATGGAGTCGGGAACAAGGGATGGACCCGGGGCATCACCGGGGGGCTTGTGGGGAAGGGTGAGGGGGCTCCCAGAATCCCGGGATCAGCATCCCCCTTTCCCCCGTGTCCAAGCCCCTCCGGGTGCCTGTGGCAGAGCGTGGGGAACAAGGGTGGGGCTCAGTCCTGGGATGAGGACAGAGCCTGTTTTGGGGTGACCATCCATGGCCTGTCAGCGTCACCACTTCTCCTTCCCCGAGACAGGAATTCCTGCATGAAACCCTGCAGAAACCGCACTCTCCTTCTGGGTTGGGCTCTGGCTGCCCGCGGCCGGGATGGGCTGGACGGGGGTGAACGGCTCCTGCCAGGACCGGGACCGGTGAGCGCCAGAGGCAGCGCTGGGGGCCAAGGGGGGACACCCCGCTGTCCCCCGAGGGACCCCCGGGGGTGACCCGAGCTCCCTCCTGCACCTGCAGGTTCCAGCTGGACCTCAGGGAGAGACCTGGGCTCTGGGGGACGATCCGAGGCAGCACCATCAGCCCCGAGAACCGCGACTTGGATTCGCAGTGGATCTGCCGGACAGAAGCCACCAAACCCTGACCTGGGGGTCGGGACAGACGCTCGGGAGGGATGCGGGGGCCGGATGGGGGATGCGGGAGCCGGTGCTGCCGTGGCTGCACAACAACCGGCGGCACAAATGGGCAGTGACGTTTCCTGGCTCTGCTCTCTGCTGTGTTCAAACCACGGCACGAACACGGAGGAAACCCTCCCAAAATTGTGTTTCCCCGGCCACAAAGCTCGGCGCGGCTCGTGCCTTATGGAAACACTCCTGCACCGGTCCTGCTGAGCCCTTTCACTCGAATCCGCCCCCAGGCATCGATCCCGGTGTGCGGCGGCTTCGGCCCCGCTCGGCGGCGGCCCCGGGGCGCTGCTGGGCCCGATCCGGGCCGGCCCGCGGAGCCACGGCCGCGCCCCTTTATAAACCCCGCACCCCCTTTTCCCGCACGGCCCCGTGGGCTCCCCCCGCCCCAAAACAGCCCAGAGGCGCCAGGGCCGGGGCCGGCCCCGCGCCGGGGTCCCTCGTATCCCGAAAAACACAGCGCAAAGGTAAAAAATCCCTGCGAAATTGCCACAAATGGCCCCAAAAAGCGAAGCGGCTCCCGCGAAGCTGCTTGTGGGGGTCTCACCAGACGGGCCGCAGCCAGGGGAGCGGCACAGCACACACATCGCAGCCTGTCAGTGTCGGGCGTCCGGCACTGCTTGGAGTTTGCAGTCCCGACGGATAAAGTGAATCCAAACTGTCGGCGGCTTCCACCACCTGCTCTTCCTCCTTTGGCTTTACGGATTTTACATCGCTCCCTTTGACCCCACAGAGGCTGGGAGGAAAATCCCCGGCTGCCCCATGGCAATCCCTGCCCGCCTTCCGCAGCTCCAGCCTTGTCCCTCGACCTCTCCCGTTTACTTCGCACCAGTTTCTCCCTCCTCCTCTCCCTGCCAGCTCGGAGGAAGGCGATTTCACCCACTGCCATCACGTCCCTCCTCTCACTGTGTCCCATTTCTCCCCAAAGGCTGCGAGTGCAGCCGCACCCTCCCTACGGCCGGTTAATGATGGACTGAATTATTGCAGCGATTATTGGGCTGGGCTGGGCCTGACTGGGTGCCCGGTGCCACCAAACCCGCTCTGTCACCGCCCCCTCAACCTGCGCAGGGGACAGAACACACCAGGAAAGGCTGCAGGGTCGGGATAAGGGCAGGGAGAGTTCGCTCACTGCTTACAGGGACAACAGACCTGACTTGGGGAAATTAACTGAATTTATTGTCAAAAAAATCAGAGCAAAAGAATGAGAAGTAAAATATTTCCTACAAAAACACCTTCCCCTCACCCTTCCCTCCTTCCCGAGCTTCCCTTTATCCCCCATTCCCTCCCTCCTCCCCACCCAGCGGCACAGTGGATGGGGGTCACACTCAGGCCACGTCACCGCCTCCCCCTCAGGGACAGGAATCCTTGTCCTGCTCCAGCCTGGGGTCCCTGCCACGGCACACAGTCCCTCAGGAACACGCTGCTGCAGCGGGGATCCCCCACGGGCTCACGCGTCCCGCCAGGAGCCACTTCCATGGCTCTGCAGGGGCTTCCCACAGGCTCGGGGCCGCTCTCAGGCATCGCCTGCTCCGGCCTGGGCTCCTGCCGGGGCTGCAGGCGGGTCCCTGCTCCATCCCGGACTCACCCGCAGTTCCCAGCGGCTTCAGCTCCCGGTCACACGGAGCTCCGGGCGGTTCAGGGCAGCAGCGGTTCCGTGGCCTCCTGCCCGGGCCGGGCCCAGCGCCGCGGCCGCGCCTCAGCCGAGGTTTCCGAGAAATGGCGGAGCGGGGGAAAGGGCGGGGGTTCCGTGCCGTGTGCAGAGCCCGCCCCTCGCTGCGATTGGCCGATTGTGCCGTCAGTCGTGGTTCTCGCGCGCGGATTGGTCGGAGCGGGGAGAAGCCCGGCCCCGGTGAGGCGGTGCCAGGGCGCGCGTGGCGCAGCAGAGGCGCCATTGGCGGAGCGTCTGTGCGGGCCCGGGAGCGGCGGCCGCGGCCGGAGCCCGGGGAGGCGGCGGCGGGTCCCAGTCACCCCCAGTGTGATCCCGGTCACTCCCAGTATGGTCCAAATCACTCCCAATAGGATCCCGGTTGCCCCAACATGAGCGCAGTTGCTCCAGTACGCTCAGTATGGTTCATTTCACTCTCCGTGTCTCTCAGCAGGAGTTCAGTGGGGCCCCAGTTGCTTCCAGTATGAGCCCAGTCGTATCTTCTATGATGCCATTTGCCCACATCGTGGCCTCAGTTGCTCCCAGTATGAGTCCAGTCGCCCCCAGTATTATCCCATGCACTCCCATTTTGAATACAGTTTGATCCCAGTGACCCCCAGTATTATGCCAGTCACTCCCAGATACTCCCAGGATTGTCCCAGTCACTCCAAGTATGACCCTGTCAGTCCCAGTATGACCCCAGCATGGGCCAGCTGCTCCCAGGATGATCCCAGTTGCCCCTTGCGTTTTTCCAGTTGCGCCCTTTCACCACCACTGTGGTTCCAGTCACTCCCAGTAGGATTCCAGTCAGTCCCAGGATGATCCCAGTCATGCCCACTATATCCCAGGAGCACCCAGTTGCTCTCAGCATGCTCCCAGTTGCTCCCAGTAGCCCTCAGTGTGGTCCCAATATATCCCAGTAGGATCCCTGATGCCCCAGTTCTGCTCCCAGTGGGTTCTGGTCCCAGTCCTGGTGTATCTTGGTGTCCCAGTCTGTCCCAGTCCATCCCAGCCTGTCCCAGTCTGTCCCGGTCCCTTCCCAGCAGCCGCCGCCGTTTCCCAGATCCTGCCCCCCCTGTCCCATTCCTGGGCACTGGGACCCTCCCTGCATCTCCTTCTCCAGCTCCGGGACTCCCCTGCACCCCCTTACCCTGCACCAACATCCCCCTGCACCCCCTTTCCGGGTACCCACCTCTCCCAGCCCCTGGATCCCCTTTTCCCTGACCCCAGGGACCCCCGACCCCATTCCCGGCCATCCCGGGGCACCTCAGCCCCAGGCCTCCCTTTGCTGGGAAACCCGAACGGGGCACGGGGCTCTGCAGCCGCTCTGGGATTTGTGATCACCCAAAGGAAGGGGAGAGAAGAGGAGAGAGAGAGAGGGAAGGAGATTGGCAATCAGGGATCGGGGTCACAGTGCCCGGTCCTGCTCCCTCGGGGGCGGGGCCCCGCAGCCGCGGGAAAATTTGGATCCGCTGCTCCCGGAGCTTTCCCCGCTTCGGGCCAAACCCAGCGGGTTCCAGGCAGAGTTTGAGTGCAGGGCCCGGGAGCTGAGCCCAGCCCGGCCCGGGGGTCCCACAGGGCGTGGTAGGGAGGGTCCTGGGGAGTCCAGGAGGATCCAGGGGGTTCCCAGGAGGGGATCCAGGTGAATTCCCTGCTTCCAGTGAAGGATCTGAATTTTAAGAGAGGTGGTTGATGGTGCTGTAAAGGAGCAAACTGCAGAATAAGTCACACAGAAGTTAATTAAGCAGAGACTACCTGTAGTTAATTCCTAAAACCAAAATGAGCCAGTATTTATTTTGAGAGAAAATGATATCTAATAGTATTTTGAGAGTAAACAAATACAAAGATAATAATAAGAATCAAGACAAAGAAATACAAAGAAATACAAAGGAATACAAAGAAAATACAAAGAGCTGAAACAGGACTGGAGCTCGCTGGACTGATCCTGGGCAGAGCCCAGGCAGACCCTGCATGAATTTGGCTGCCTGAATGCAGCTCTTGCCTGGGTCCCAGGGTGGCCCACTCTGGGTGTCTCTCACAGCACCACAGGGATGCTCCTGCCCCTGCCCTGGTGTCTCAGGGTTCTGCAAGCACCTTCTGGGGCCACCCAGACACTTCCCTGGGCCTCTGGGGGCCCCTGGCACAGTGCAGGCAGGGATCAAATCAAAGCTTCCTTGGAGGACCGAGGCAGGAGAATATTGCCCACAATCTTCTTTCCAGCTGCCTCCCATACTCCTGCAATTCCTTCTGGGATACTCAGGCTCTCCATTCTGGGGGTCTGGAGCTCCCATGCAAACCCACCCATCACTGTGTCCCCTCTCCCATGGATATCAAGAAAATGACACAGCAATGTCCAGAAAACCTGAACTTGATTAATTTGACTACTCTAAAATTCTACATCTGGGGGGTGACTGGAAGACTACGGGGTGAGAACCTTATGCCTACAAAAAGGGTCAGCAGTTTGGAACTGGAAGACTCAGGGAAACGTCAGCTTCTGGGGGAAAAGGTGCCCTTCCTCCTCTCTCCCTTAGCTTTGTATATCTGAGCTGAAGTTATAGGGTTGGAATATCCCATTGGCTAATTTGGGTCATCTGGCCTGGCTGTGTCCCCTGCCAGGATCCTGCCCACTCCCATCCCCTCTGATGGGGGAAGGAATGGCAGAGGGACAGCGCTGCTGGCAGGAGCCAAAACACTGCTCTGGTATCAGCACCCGTGCAGCTGCCAATGCAAAGCACAGCCCTGCAAGGCCCGGGAGCTTTCCCTCAGCCAGACCCAACACACGGGACTCGACCTGCCCGCAGCCCAGGTCACCCTCTGCCAGCCCGGCTCCTTGGACCTTGTGTCCGCACGAGCAGACACAAAGTGTTTCTGCTGCTCCCCCTTTTGCACAAATCCACAGACAGCTGGGATTTTTCCTAGTCTCGTGTCTCCTCCGTTGTGCCATATTCCCAAAGAACCAGCAGCCCCTCCCGATGAACACGGCGAGTTCCACGGATGCTTGTCAGCTCCACTTCCTGCCTAGAAATCTGGAAAGTGCTTCCAAATGCTGCACCCTTCAGCTCTCGGTCACCGACTGACACAGAGCTGGGAAACAAATCCCCTGGCCGCCGGCTGACAAGGTGAGTTCTGCCAAAGTCAGAGCTCGGTGGGAAATCTCTACCCACGCCTCTCCTTTGAACAGATCCGCACATGGGGTGCACATGGATGTGTCCTGTATGGACAGGAAGGAGTGTGCCAGCACCGTGACTGACACTTTCCCTCTCCGTGTGCGTGCCACAGCCACGGGGACACAGACATGATGGGAACCCTTGCACGGACAGAGCCTTCTGTCCCTGCAGAACGGAGCGCGGCGGGTGGGGGCGGTTGGTGGGCAGCGAGTCCCGCACAGCGGGCGAGATCCGGCTCCACAGCTGACAGGCCCTGCTAAGGCTTAATGCCACCTCCTCAGCACCAGCAAAGGCCTTCAGCCTTGTCACTGGCCAGAGGGGCAGCGCTGGCCTGGCCGCACAGCTCGTTTTCCCCACAAGTGGCAGGAGAGGAGAACACAACGCTTGCGAACACCGACTGCGAGCCACAGCTCTGGGTGCTCACCAGGAACCTCAGCTCTGCGAGCACTGTCTGCCCAGGCTCCAGGAGATGCACTGGGAGCCCGGCTGGGCTCTGCCCTGGGGCCATCCTCCAGGGACAGCTGCACACAGGGAGCATTTGGATGCCACAAAGAGCCAAGCCATGGCTGCAGGGAGCTGGTCCAGCTGCGGCCTGCGCTGCTGTGTGCTGCGCTCTGGGGCTGCTGCTCCCCGCAGAGGGGACTGCACTGGGGTGCCAGAGGAGACA
>JACBWW010002100.1:0-10412 GCA_020086605.1 Lanius collurio | reverse complement strand
GTGTTAACTAACCAGGTGGCCTTTGCTAAATGCATCTCCCAGTTTTTCAAAGTCCCCCCACCCAGTGCTTTCAAGGTGGTTTTCAGCAGTCCATTGCACTGTTCTACTTTGCCTGCAGCTGGTGCATGGTAAGGGATATGGTACACCCACTCAATGCCATGTTCTCTAGCCCAGGTGTTGATAAGGCTGTTCTTGGAGTGAGTCCCATTGTCAGATTCAATTCTCTCAGGGGTACCATGCCTCCAAAGGACTTGCTTTTCCAGACTGAAGATGGTGTTCCGGGCTGTGGCATGAGGCACAGGGTAGGTCTCCAGCCACCCAGTAGTGGCTTCTACCATGGTGAGCACATAGCGCTTGCCTTGGCGGGTCTGAGGCAGTGTGATGTAATCAATCTGCCAGGCCTCCCCATACTTGTATTTGGACCATCGTCCCCCATAGCACAGGGGCTTCACCCGCTTGGCCTGTTTGATGGCAGCACATGTCTCACAATCATGGATCACCTGCGAGATACTGTCCATGGTTAGATCCACCCCTCGATCTCGTGCCCACTTATAGGTGGCATCTCTGCCCTGATGGCCTGAGGCATCGTGGGCCCATTGAGCTAGGAACAACTCTCCTTTATGTTGCCAGTCCAAGTCTATCTGGGACACCTCTATTTTTGCAGCCTGGTCTACTTGTTGGTTGTTACGATGCTCTTCATTAGCCCGACTCTTGGGGACATGGGCATCTAACATGGCGGACTTTCACAGGTAGATTCTTCACCCGAATGGCAATGTCTTTCCAGTCATCAGCAGCCCAGATTGGTTTTCCTCTATGCTGTCAGTTGGCCTTCTTCCACCTCTCCAGCCAACTCCACAGACCACTGGCTACCATCCATGAATCAGTGTAGAGGTAGAGCCTTGGCCACTTCTCTCTTTCAGCAATGTCCAGAGCTAGTTGGACAGCTTTGAGTTCAGCCAGCTGGCTCGATCCACCTTCTCCTTCGGTAGCTTGTGCGACTTGGCGTGTGGGGCTCCATACAGCAGCTTTCCATTTCCGGCTAGCACCCACAATCCGGCAGGAACCATCAGTGAAGAGGGCATATTGTCTTTCAGTCTCCGGTAGCTCATTATATGGTGGGGCTTCCTTGGCACGGGTCACTTGCTCTTCTTCTTCTTCTTCTGATAGTCCAAAGGTCTCACCTTCTGGCCAGTTTGTAATTATTTCCAAGATCCCAGGGCGATTTGGGTTTCCAATTCGGGCGCGCTGTGTGATGAGGGCTATCCATTTGCCCCAAGTAGCATCGGTGGCGTGATGGGTGGCAGGAACCTTTCCCTTGAACATCCACCCCAGCACTGGTAGTCGGGGTGCCAGGAGGAGCTGTGCCTCTGTACCGATGACTTCTGAGGCAGCTTGGACTCCTTCGTAGGCAGCCAAGATTTCCTTTTCGGTGGCAGTGTAGTTGGCTTCAGAACCTCTGTAGCTTCGGCTCCAGAATCCCAGTGGTCGGCCTCGAGTTTCTCCAGGCACCTTCTGCCAAAGGCTCCAGGACAGACCCTCGTTCCCGGCTGCAGAGTAAAGCACGTTCTTCACCTCGGGTCTTGTCCTGACTGGGCCAAGGGCCACCACGTGAGCGATTTCCTGCTTGATCTGGGCAAAGGCTTGCTGCTGTTCAGGGCCCCAGTGGAAATCGTTCTTCTTGTAGTGACCAGGTAGAGAGGGCTCACAATCTGGCTGTATTCAGGAATGTGCATTCTCCAAAAACCTATGGTACCTGGGAAAGCTTGTGTTTTCTTTTTGTTGGTCGGTGGAGACATTGCTGTGATTTTATTGATGACCTCGGTGGGAATCTGACGCCGTCCATCTTGCCACTTTACTCCCAGGAACTGGATCTCTCGGGCAGGTCCCTTGACTTTGCTCCTTTTGATGGCAAAACCGGCTTCCAGGAGAATCTGGATGATTTTCTCTCCTTTCTCAAATACTTCTGATGCTGTGTTCCCCCACACAATGATGTTGTCGATGTACTGCAGATGCTCTGGGGCCTCACCCTTTTCCAGTGCAGCTTGGATCAGTCCATGGCAGATGGTGGGACTGTGCTTCCACCCCTGGGGCAGTCGGTTCCAGGTGTACTGCACACCCCTCCAGGTGAAGGCAAACTGAGGCCTGCACTCTGGTGCCAAAGGAATGGAGAAGAATGCATTTGCAATGTCAATGGTGGCGTACCACTTTGCTGCTTTGGACTCCAGCTCGTACTGGAGCTCCAACATGTCCGGCACAGCAGGGCTCAGTGGTGGGGTCACTTCATTCAATGCACGATAGTCCACGGTCAGTCTCCATTCCCCGTCAGACTTGCGCACAGGCCAGATGGGGCTGTTGAAGGGTGAATGGGTCTTGCTCACCACCCCTTGGCTCTCCAGCTCACGGATCATCTTGTGGATGGGGATCACAGCATCTCGATTTGTCCGGTACTGCCGGCGATGCACTATCGAGGTGGCAATTGGCACTTGTTGCTGTTCCACTCTCAGGAGTCCAACTGCAGAAGGATTCTCTGATAGTCCAGCCAGAGTGTTCAATTGCCCAATGCCTTCTGCCTCCACAGCAGCAATCCCAAATGCCCATCTGAGTCCTTTTGGGTCTCTGTAATAGCCGTTCCGGAGGAAGTCTATGCCCAAAATGCACGGGGCCTCTGGGCCAGTCACAATTGGATGTTTCTGCCACTCTTTCCCAGTCAGGCTCACCTCGGCTTCTAACAGGGTCAGCTGCTGTGATCCCCCTGTCACCCCAGCAATAGACACAGGTTCTGCCCCCACATGTCTCGATGGCATTAGAGTACATTGTACACCAGTATCAACCAATGCTTCATATTTCTGTGGCTCTGATGTGCCAGGCCATCGGATCCACACCGTCCAAAAAACACGGTTCTCCCATGCCTCTTTCTGGCTGGAGGCAGGGCGCCTCTAGCCTTGGTTATCGTTCTGTCCCTGGGCATACATGGTGGAGGTGCCTTCAAGGGGGTCTGACATGTCATCATCTCTTCTGCAATACCTGGCAGTCCGGTCACAGGAGGCTGAGGCTACTTTTACCTTAGCGGAGCCCCCTCAATTAGTGCCTTCCCCTTTGAGTTCATGCACCCGTGCTGCCAGGACAGACGTGGGTTTCCCATCCCACCTTCTCATGTCTTCCCCATGGTTATGGAGAAAAGACCACAGCTCAACTCGGGGGGTGGTGTACCCTCTCTCTCTAGCTGGGGGATGTCGGGCTCTGACTTGGAGACCTGTGATTTGCACTGGTGCCACACTGATCTTCCTCATCTCCTCCCTCATCTCCTCCCTCATCTCCTTCATCTCCTCTTTGAGGTCCTTAACCACAGCAGACACATGGGCTTTCAGTGGGCCATTGACCATACTATCATAATTCCTCAGTTTGTTGGCGACAGAGCCCACTGTTTCTCGGTTGTCATCAGCATTGATCGTTGCAATGAAGGTGGTGTATTGCTGCGGCCCTAGCTTAGCCAAGTTCCACAGCATCTGCCCTGTGCACTTGACTCTATTGGGGTCATTATCATGCTGTCCATCCTTCCCAAAGAGTACCTCTAATACTGCCACCTCTCTTAGCTGCTGGATCCCTTCTTCGAGTGTCTTCCACTGCATCTTATGATGGTTCTCTTGCATTCTGTCTCTGTGAATGAACCTTTCTCTCACACTCATTAAAAGCCGCTCCCAAAGAGAAATGGGCCCTGGCTCCCTCTCAAATATCCGGTCCACACCCGAGTCTTGGGCCAAGGAACCCAAATGCCTTGCCTCCCCACTGTCCAGTTGCACACCTGTGCCCATAAGGTCCCAAACCCGAAGCAGTCAGGTTGTATAAGGCTCACGTCCCCGCTGCACAATGTCTTTTCGCATGTTACAGAGACTGTCGTACGACAGGGTCTCGGTGATGATTTCAGGTTCAGGCTCTCCTGCTGGTTGTGAGGGCCCTGGTTCCCCATCATCATTAACTGGTCTTACTGATTTGGTTTTATATTTCTCCTCTGCACAGGAGCAACTGCTGCTGGCTGTGGCTGCCCTTCTGGCTGCCCTTCTGGTTCAGCTGGAACCTGGACAGTTGTAACATCCGTGGGTTCCTCTGCTGCACCCTCAGACTCACCCTCTTTGGGACAGGGAGAGGGTTTTTCACTAGCTGAGGAGGTGTATTCCCTCAGCACCTGGCACATTTCCTGACGCATCTGGCCCATCTCTTGACAGATATCCTTGCGGACCTGGCCCACCTCCTGGCACATCTCCTGCATCCCCTTAACCAGTACCCCCACCCAGATCGGGTGGTCCATTTCTGAGGTGGGCTGTTGGGCAGTATCAGGCTGTGGGACAGGATCTCTAGTCTCTGGGGCTGTGTTGGGCTCTGGGGCAGCATCAGGCTCTGGGGCACAATCTCTAGTCTCTGGGGCTGGAACTCTAGTCTCGGGCCACGTCAGGTTCTGAGGCAATATTTTTAGGCTCCGGGGCAGGTGCCTGGGTAGTTATACAAGTCAATTTTACTTTATCTTTGAGTGCTAAATAGAGTAGAGCTACCAACAGCACCAGATAGAGTAAATCTATGAACAACACTTGGCAAGTACCTAGGGGAAATCTAAACCCTTCGAAAACTAGTGGGGTAGGCCCGAAGAACTGGTTGAGGGGGTGGGAGAAAGCTTGCCCTGGTGTCATTTCCTCACAAAAGGTACCATTTTTAACATAACTCCAAAAACATTCACTTAGTGTTTGGTAGCCCTTTATCCATGTGCCCACATTCCAGAGGAACTTAAAAATCCAGGAATTCCTCACCTTATCGACCCACAGCAATAAATGGATAACAGTAATGGTAGCCTTAGTCAAAGGACCCATGTTTAGGTACGGAGCTGCAAAGGGGAAGAATATAGCCATGACCATATGACACCTGAACCAGGGCAAACCAGACCACATAGTGCTGCCTTACAAGGTTCTTATCATCCAGCACACAAAATTGGGTTACCCAGGAACTGTTATTCCTTTTCTTAATGCCCTCGAGGCCCCACATTGGGTGCCAAGAACTGTCTTGGTTTGAAAAGACAGATGTCTGTTAAGGAAGACAGGAGCCTCCCTTGAAATCAAGGATGCAACCCCCTGCTCTCTGAATTATTATAATTTTGAAATTAAGGGGCTTTCAGGCAATAATATAAAGAATAGGAATAACAGTTCTTTACTAAAATACAGATATATAAACAGCAAACAAACAACAATAACTACAGTGGTGACAGCAAACAGAAGCACAAACCCAGTGCAGCCTCTCTCGGCTGTCAGGCCCTTTCCCCTCTGGTGCAGTTCCAGTCACAGCCGGCAGGGGCGCTGGCGGCTCCCGGTAAGCAGGGCAGGTGCGATGGTTCCCCCGCGGCTGCAGGGGGCGCTCCGGAGCGAGCTCGGGGAGCACGCAGTGATGGCGGCCTGGGATCCGGGAAGGGATGGAAGAAAAGCTTCACAAACCTCCCTGGGCAGCTGATCCTGAGGTCTGTCCGGGCTCTCCTGTCCAGGCAGGCTGGAGCAGCAGTAGGAGCACAAAGTCCGGGTGGCAGGCGAGATGTATCGAGCTGCGGAGCTGTGGTAGGAATTCCCGGAGGTCTCGGCAGGCAGGACGGGCAGGGCTGCAGAGTAGCGAAGGCTGAGGCAGCAGGGTCTGCAGCTCAGCTCCCAGCGAGGCAGGGAAGGGCAGGTTTGGGATCCCGAAGTTTCTCCAGCAGGGAGGAAAACAGCATGAAACCCGCAGTGCTGATGAGAGTGGTCTGCCTGTCTCCACACCAAGTCCCCAGTGCCCAGCACACAGGTGAGGACAGTAGCCCCAGATGGGCTCCTCCCCTCCTTGGCCAGTTCTTTTGTTTCTCCCAAGTACTCAGCAATTTGTTGTGTCAGTAACATATATGGGAGAAAATTCCTCAAGAGAAAAAAGGGAACTCCCAAAACCCCAACAGCTTTTCTCTTTTAAAAATTCATATAATAATTTATCTGTCATCCACATGTCAGGCAACACCAGGAGAATGCTAACTATTCTATTTGCAGTCTTCTTGACCTTGAAATGTTATGCACATACTGGCCATCATAATTTCATTGGCAAGCTCAAGATCTACAGAAGGAAAGAGGCAAGCAGTCTCTTTGTCACTACCTCACTTTCAACTGTGTCAATCAGTTGTCTCTAATGGTAAATGATCAAAAAGTTAGGATGGAATTCTGTCTTAAAAAGTCAAAAGGGGACAATACTCTAATTCTTTAAAAAGCTATAACAAAATAAGTTTCTATACAACTTCTCAATTAAAGTGTTCTATAAGATCTTTATACTCTTTTTTAGTTTCTAAAGAATCTTTCAAAGTCTTTCAAATCCTAATCTATTAATTGTTCTGAAACTCCTTAACAATGATACAAATCTGGGGAGAGGTTGTGTATTACGCTTCAGGAAGCTTGGAGAGCATGAATGGTTCACTTCAAGTTATACGGCAGGCTTCTGGCACAGCTAGGCTCATATCCAGTCTCCAGGAATCACATTACTGCAATGCATCCACTAAATGAATCCAGCTCATTCAGTGATACAGCTCTAATTCAAACAAAATTTTCCTAATATCGACTTGTAGTCAAGTAAAAAAAAATTCTGAGGCACCTGTTTAATGCATTCCCATGGTAGAAGGATGCTTCAATATAGATAAATTTATACCAGAGGAAAAATACCTGTAATCTTTGTGTTTCTTGAGCTTCCTTTAAAAATTCCTGTTGTTCTTCCTTTTCTTGTAGTAATGTCTTTATCTGATTCTGCAGTATCTGCACTTCATGATTCTTCTGTCTAAATAGTTCTTCATCCATAACTAATACCTGCTAGATAATAAAAAAAGTTCAGCTGGGCAAAAGGGATAGTATTATTCCTACAGCTGGAATATGAATCAAAATAAAACCTCATTTGTTGTTAAAAGACATGACCAGAACTACAAAATCTTGAGGTACACATATCAAATTGTCTAAGTGGTTATCTAGCACTAATCTAGCTGCAGTTTCTAGCAGCTAGTTCTTTTCTTCTGTTGCAACTATTGATTTTGTTCAGACAAGTTTCATTCTTCCAAAGGAAATAATGTACTCACATCCAAACATAATTTACTGAAGTATATATTGAATTCAATTATTCTCTTTAGTATGCTGTTACGTGTAGCCACAAGATCACAGCATCTTGTGATTAATACACTTCCCAAATGAATACAGTAAGAACAGCTGCCCTCAATCTGCAACTGGGATAATAGCAGTTTAAAGAAATCACAAGAATGCTTCTTCAGATGTTATTATGAATTAACTCATACTGATTGAAGGAGACTTCCAAATGTTATTCCAGAAAGCCTGCAGAAGCCAAATAAAAAGTATTGAAATATTACATCAATCCACAAACCTTCTCATTCCTGTTCTTTCTACTTTTTTCTCCAAGAGTCCTGCTGGCGGACATATGAATGAGTTTGGGAGTTATTTACGGTTAACCCACTATGCCAGTATTTTAATATCATGTAAGACAGCATTATCCAGGCAATAATAGCTTCTAGCAAAGAAATGTGAAAGTACAAACAAGAATAGGTCTACTATTAGTTATGAAATCTATCCATATGCAAACCCTGCTCTAGAGTCTGTGCTGTGTCATTTATTTTAGCCTTTCTCTAACCATCTCTTCCTGGCTGTGGATGGCATACTCACCTGGGGAAGTATAAGTGTAAGCTCAGCTTTTACATTCTTTTGAACCTGGGAAACAGATGTTTAAAACAAGCCACAGGAGAAAATCAAGAAGGAAGAAAGAAGGCTGTGATTTAGATTGATTGAGAACAAAACGTGTTTATGCACTTGCCTGATAAAAATCTATAGGTTTATAAGTTTGGTTGCAAACTAAAAATGGGTTGTTGTTACAAAATTCTAATTTGTTGGAGCACTGCCTTCTTCCAATACATGACAAACTCAAATTACTTTTTCTGAGGTGTCCATCTAGCATCAGAACTTCATTCAAGTTTCCAACTAGTGTACAGTTGGTTAAAGTCATAAAATTAATTTTGATTTGAGATTCTGATCATTGTGCAATAATTTTTGATGTCCACAGTAAACTTTTTAACTAAGCACATCTGATACTTGTACTTCCTAAATGTATATGGGCGTGTTACCAAAAAGAATTATTTATTTGATCATGTGTCAGTTCTGTTAGGAGACATTACCATGCTCTCAGAAGGCTAAACTCTTCTCCCGATAGGTCATTGTCTAGGACTATTATCTGCTGTGAGAGAAACAGCTGGTCAGAGCTACCAATATGACATGTTCCTCATGGGATATCTGCATGCTAAGACTCCCAGATGTTGTTTTGAAATTCTCACCTCATTTGGAAAACCTCATTTGAAAAAAAAAAGAAGTATGATGTCACCAAAAAGCAAAAGTTGTTATTAAATACAAAAGCAAATGTTAGCAAAATAACAAAGAAACCTGCAAATAATTTAGAAGCTCAGTTAGACAAAAGCATGGAAATGGGAAAGGAAATAGGGGAGGTTTTGTGAGACCATAGCTGAAGAAATACAGTTTAGGAAATTACTAAGAGACACGAGAGCTGCCTGTAACTTTGTAATATTAGACAGTCTAGCATATTACATACATAGTATTAGATAACATTAGACTAAAGTTGCAAAACTTAGTCCCTGGATTATCTGTAAGTTCACTGATATATTTGAAAATTATCTGTATTGTAATTATATCTGTAATGCTTCTGACAGAGTAATATATTTGCAGGATTCAAAACAATTTCTAAGTTCACAGAACAACTGTTGAGGGTTTCTCTGTGTACACAACTAAGGACACATAGCCATTCCCTCACTTCCAAGCCTCCATCCCCGAGGAAGAGTAAAAGAAAGAAAACTTGTGGGTCAAGACAGAAATTGTTCAGTAAGTGAAGATGAAGTGGAAGAACAGAGAAAACAACACAAGTAATGCAAAGGTAGTTAATTAATGCAAAACCAATCACTCACTGCCTGCAAAGCGCAGACTGTTGCCCATTAGCTCTTGAGCAAAAAGCTAACATAACTAAATTCCCCTCCTTCCCCTTTCAATCTCTGAGCATGTTATATGGTGTGAAATATCTCTGATTGACTTGGGTCATCCACTTGGTTGTGTTCCCCTTGTCTCTGGGTACACCCTCCTATCTATTCACTGGTGTCACAGACAGAGAAAGAGAGTCAGTCAGACCCTTGATGCTGTGCAAACACTCTTTGGCAAGATCTAAAATAGTGGTGTTTTATCAGCACTGTACTGGTCAGAAATGTAAAACATGGCAACCTGCAAGCATTTATGAAGAAAATGAACTCTATCCCAGTCAAACTTAGTACAATCTCCACTCCGTATTCCACACCATTTATGTCATGCTCAAGCCCCACACTATACAATGCAACCTTATAAACCATCTTTCCTTCTCATCCTTTGACTTATGTGCACATATCATTCCTTTAGTCTATAGGCCACTCCTGTAAAATACCCATAAAATGTCCAACGAGTTTATTTAGTCCATGATGTGTGTTCTTTCTGGTTATAGCGATCACTCAGAACAGGAGCCCATGCTATGCTACAAGAATTGTTGTATGATCCTACAACAGACCAGCACCATCCTTCCATGGTGCCAAGGACTAAAATGTTACCACTCATGGGTTAAACATTTTCATAAAGATTTTTGCCCATTATGGAAAAACTGTACAATGAAGCTGCACCACCAAAGTCCACCCTTCAGGCCCTGACTGAGACTCTGAACTGTGAGTTAAACTGACTAAGGCTATTGGAGATAAGAAAAGTGACACTCTTGTTCAAAGCATCTAGGGCCTGGGAAGTAATGGGTAGGTCTGGGAGAGCATTCACAGAAGAGCCAAGCCCAGCAGCTTCTGGGTGGAGGCTGTAGCCTTAGGCTTATCTGTTGCCAGGTTTGCACAGACTCTCCCCCCACCAAAAGGGGGAAGAGGAGGTTTTCAGGTGCATATGAAAACCTCTGGCCAAAGGCACCTCTTTCTCATCCTCTGCTGCAGAGACTAGCTCAGCTGTGGGACCCTCACCCCAGGAAAGCCACATCTATGGGACATTCACATAAGCAGCAGCTGAGGGGGTGTCAAGGTCCATCAAAGGCCACCCTGAAGGATTCTTCAGACCCTACATCAGATGCAAAATGATGCAACTGACACCAAGTCTTGCAAGGGACAGTGTCAAACCTGGCCCACCCTCAGGAGAGGCACTTCGGTGTTCCCACCTGGCCCAAATGTATATTAATCCATTAGATTCTATGCTTTTGGCAGGAGACCCTCACCACCAAGACCAGATGGAGTGGATCAATGAGAAATTGTTAAGATCCATGGAGGAGTGGTATGTTTCTACTTAATCTGTCTCTGTCACTTT
>JACBWW010002099.1:0-10413 GCA_020086605.1 Lanius collurio | reverse complement strand
CCAGTGCTAGATTAAAGAGATAAATCAATAGTAGGCTACAAGAGATGTACAATAGAGACAAGACAGAAAATTCAAGAAACGTAGAATAAAATTGGGATTTTATCATTTTGAAAATTAATAGATTGGACTCATATAAAAAGCTTTGTAATGGAGAGGAAATAGGCTGAATGCAGATGTTAAAAAAAGCATTAACTGATTTTAAGTTCCCATAGTAGATAAATGCTATTTCAAACATGACTGAAAATCAAAACAGAATCCGAATTCAAGAGTCAATGACCTTAGAAAAACACAAGAAGAATGACAACTTGTCTTCCTTCTGAAGTTTTTCACTTTTTTTAGTCCTAATAGTCTTTCCCCCCCCCCTCAGTGAAATAGACTTTTTTACTGATTCTCTAGGGAAAAACAAACAAATATAAAAGAAAATAGAGAAAATATAGATGCTGAGAAAATATCCTGAAATTTGATAACTATTTTTTCTTCATTAGAATGATAGCAGATTGCTAGTGAAACAGTCTCTGCTTGAGAGTTAGGATGAATAGTGCCTTTTCTCTCACCTTGTCAGGGTGAGTGAAAATCAGGTTCCTCAAATGAACCATGGAGCTGCAGCTGTATGTTTCGCTGCGAATTTGTCACAGGATTCTTGAATGGGAGGTAGATATTTTAGAGCTTTTTGTGTTCATCCTTTGTAAAAGTAGTATGATTAGAATGAATTGTTCTTTGAATAGCCATAGCCAACAACACCAGGGGTATTCCTATTTTTTCAATAAGCCAGAAAGGAATGACAAGCATAGTACTTGTGTTTTAAAACACTCTTTCACAGTAAAATAAAAGTGTACTGATAGAACAATACAAATTCAGGAACTTTTATATGCATTTCTGGAGAATTCTGCTTTTGTATATGGGACCTCATAGAGGGTTAGCTGCTCCCCTGGTACAAGCTAATGTGAGTTTTAACATGGACAGATACTGGGCGGAGCAGGTAGTTTCAGCAAGTCTGCAGTGAATCATTTAGTGAAGTGCTAGTGTGAAAGGTAGCATGCTTCTTCCCCAGCCTCTTCCATCTTTCTCTTTGCTTCCCACCCTGAAATCTATGTGTGTCTCATAAATTGAAAATGGAACTTCCATTTGAACCTTGAAGCAAATTGTTTAAAAGTTCTTAAAAGCAAAAATTATAGATTAAATGATTACTTTAATTATTGTTCATTTGTGTTACATAATGGAAGTCTAGCACTAAATTAAAAATCATTAAAGGGAAAACAAAAAAGGTCTTCAATGGCTATTATACGATGAAAGAGAATAACCAGAGTTAGCAGAACATAACTGTATGATTATTTTTATCTGTTTGCTTTGCTGCAATTCTCTTCATCTTGCACTAGTATTATTTTAATTACTTTAGCATAGTCACCTAATATTTATCCAGGACTTTTCATTCTGATAAATCTCCAAACTCTTTAATTTCTTTAAATTATTTAAAGATAGGAAATTAATTATTTCCCAAATACCCAAAATGGTATCACTAGTTTTAGTGGTGATGTAAATACATCTTAAGGCAGGGAATGAAGGATGCACAGTTAATTTAATTGTAACTTCAGCTCACAGTAAACAGATTTAGTGTTGAATAGGTCAATAAAATATGCTTGAAATGACTGAGTCAAAGCAGGAGGATTGCAGTGCTCTTTCTGATAACTGCAGGAATTGAAGTGAGCCCCCCCTTGTTATGGAAAATTTAGGCATATAACTAAGAGATAGCTTTGGAATGGTTAACTGATTTGCATCACCAGAGGTCATTGCAGCAAGGAACTCCTAGACTTGTGATGTAATTCATCTCTTCCTCACTGCTGTGAGCTCCTTAGCAGAACTGTGACTTCACTTGGTAAAATAAAGTAGCTGGAGATAGTCCAGCTGCAAGCAATTATAATGATCAGCAATCTAAAAATGTGCCTTTAGGGAAAGATTGAGCAAACTAGGGTTGTTTAGTTTGAAGAAAACTGCACTGAAGGGGGTTATGTTAATCTCTTCCAATACAGAAAGGATTATTCAGGAAAAGAACAAACTGTTAGGCATGGTTAATTTGGCTATTAGGAGTACTAGTGGATTTAAATTACAGTGAGAGATATCTAATGCAGACATGCTGGAAGATTCTAAGGATGAGGATAATTAAGTCCTGGGCTGCCCTGGGAGGCTGGACAATCTCCAGCACTCTGGGCTGGTTGGAGCTCTAAAGACTGATTTGCACAAGTGTTTTAGAGATGGTGCCATGGCTCCTAAAGTTTTCTGGTTTTCCTTTGTTTGGTGGGTTTGATCTGCTGATAATCCCTCAAAGGCAATGTCTGTATCCCTTGAGCAAATGCTGGGAGGCACACAAGCAACTGGCTCCTATACTCAAAGTTTTGTGAGTGAACACAAGACTGTCTATGTCTTTAGCAAGAGCTATAGAAGAAAGCTGTGAAAAAAATTATTGAGTTGGAAGCATGGTTACTTATTTAGGATCTTCTTTTGCTTCAGGTTGTGCATCATTTTAGTGGGTAAGGACAACTTTTCTAGCAATCCTTGGAGTTTTCCATTCACATATAGGACTCTAATTTGGACTTCTTTTTTTACATGTTAGGTGCTTAATAATTCCCAAATTGATTTAAGTTCCCTCATGTGGAAAACTGTTTATTATTGCAGCAGTGATTTCTTTTACTAAGACCTTCTTTCCCTAACACTTAGAGAAGCATTTTCCCTGTAAACAAAAGCAATTTACCATAAAATATTTAAACTGCATCATTAATTATACAAGACATAGGAAAATCAGGATCACTACCATTTCTTATTTATTTTATTCTTGTAAATTTTTTTCATAAATAGATATTCTGTCAAATTGCAAAAGACTGCCTAAAGAATTTAGTTGTCATGATATTTTTCTATTTATCTGGCCTAGTTATGATTTTTTTATTTGTTCTCAAAATATTTAGTAAATAAAATCTGCCTTTGCGTTGCTGAGGACAACTAAAAGGATCTCAAGAGACTTTCTAGCCCTTGGATAAAGTGAACACCTTCTACACTTATGTTGTTCCAAAGGTGAAGAGTTTGCAGCTTCTGAAAGTATTGTCTTTCATTTTTTAGCTACTCTTATCTCTCTGGAAGTCTTATAAATACCTAACTTTACTCCTCATTGCTATTACTTAAGCCTATATCTTATTTTATTCAGTGTGCATTGAATCCTTTTCATGTATTTGAAGACTTTTATTTTACCTCCTAGGCTATGTTATTTCTTCAGGCTATACAACAGGAATTTGTTCAATTAAGTCACATAGATCATGTTTTCTAGACATGCTTCTGATCTTGGCTGATTTCCTCTGGACTCCCCATCTGATTCTCCTTCAAAGGGAAACACAATGATCTAACCTTCAGAAAATGTTCTGACTGCAGTCTCACTCGTGCAGAGCACAGCAGAAACATAATTTCATGTAGCCATGAGTAGAGAGCAGAGGAGAAAGATTATCTGTATTTATCTGGCATTTTCCCCTTTTGCAACAGTATGACATTGGTTCAACATATCACAATCTACTAGAGCCCTGAGATCTCTTTCTTTTGGAGAGCTGCTACTTCTGTCCTTCCTGACCCATAATGTACAGCTAGTTGTCCCTGTTGAACAGTATGCTTCATTTTTTCAGACTCTGCAGTATCATCTGAAAAAAGAATTCTGACCTTCAGCATAGCTTCAGCCTTTTCTGCCCAAATGTGATCATCACATACTCTACTTTATCATCCAAACTGAATGAGTGGTTATTACAAGTATTGAATAACAGCAGACTAACAATAGACCTTTCCAAGCCACACCCTGTGCCATCCCTTCCCTTCTGACAGTAAATCAACTACAAATTTTATCTTTCTGTGGTGTTCTGATATAATTTGCACCTAGCCCTTAGGGGCTAAATCTGTTTCACTAGGTTGCCTATGACTGAGAGTGTAATTTGAGATGGTGTCAAAAATCTTTCTAATGTTAAGATAAATGACACCTGGCTGCTTGTCTCTCATCCACATTGCCTGTTACCCTCTCACTGAAGGAAATGTGACAGCTCATTGATGAGAGATCCCTTTTGGCTGTTACTTGTCTTGTTTGTTTTCTCTGTGTTTTTGAAACGTGTTTGTTTATTTCTTTCAGGATTTTTCTTGAAATCCTAGTCAAAATGAATGATTGATAATTCCCTGGCTTCTTCAGTCCCTCCCTTTTCAGAATGTAAGCACTACGTTTCCCATTTGCAAATTCTCCATAGTTCCCCATAAAGTCTCAAGAACTTTCTATCTACTCAGTTCTTTAAATATCATAAAATAAATCCCAGGATATTCAGTCCATATGAAACACCCTCACTTCTGATGATTTTCACCTTTATTTCTTTAATAAGAAGTAGTTTTGGTTTATTTCTTCGACTAAATGCATTGTAGCACTTTCTCAAGCTTAAATTTCTTCCTTGTGCTTGTTTTTGTTCATGCCAGATCAGTAGGTCTCTCTGCAGAATTTTCAATTTAATTATTGACTCTTCATTCTAAGCAACAGCACAGACTTGGCAGCGAGAGCTCTTCCCCTGCTGCTGGAAATCTCAGTATAAAATACAGTCTGTTTTCTGCCTGTTCTGAATTAGTTAAGACTTCCACACTTTTTTTGTATGTGGTTTTGCTGCCTGTCTGGAACTGTGTTTAAAGGGCCAGTGTGTTTTCTTTTGTTTATGTGGTGCTGGAAATTCAAAATCATTAGCATGAAAAGACCTGACTCTTTATGAAGTCGAGCTGGTAAATAAGATATGTGCCTTTATAGTGGGAAACCATCTTAAAGTAGTGTCCTGGTGTTTAGGATTTTGTTCAGGGTAGAATGTACTACACATATTAACAGGTTTTTTTCCCTTAAAACAGGTTGAACAAATGTGTCAGGAACTGTTTAGTTACAGTGCCTATTTTTTTGAGACAAGTAAGTAAATTTGATCCCTGTATTTCAGCCAATTTTGTCTGTTTGTCTGTCAGAGTCAATGAAGGTTGCTGAGGTGAGAGCAACTTTTCCCAAAATTTCAAGTGCTTTAGTTTGCTGAATCATTGTTTAGAAGCTAAGATGCACAGGATATTTCAGCTCTGTTTTATGTTACTCTGTGAGAGGTCACTGATGAAGCCAATGCCTTTGTGCTGTCTGTCTTGGAGTTGTTTTTGCTTGGATGGAAAGCTCAGAAAATAAATGCAAAATTGTCCCACTTTCTTCTTTCAGTCACCTTGTTAAAAATCTTTGGCAAAATTGCCTCAAAGAGCCCCTGTTTGGAGGCTGCTGACTATCATGCTGATCTGTGTTGCCCTATTAGCTTTAGGATGTTCTGTTCTGCCAATATTCTGCTTTTCCTTATCTTATAGTTTAACTGTGAATTCTTTGGGATTGAGACCACATTTTATTTCTTGTAGATTTGAATAGCCTTTAGTGCAACTGACATCTTGGTCTGTGAGCAGTGTGTGAATAAAAAGAATATATTATCTGTGTGTTGGTATTAATTTGTAGGAAGGGTTGTGCAGGATGGAATTTAGAAGCACTCATTTTTCAGTTTCATGCATACAGCACCTTTCACTCCAATAAAGAAATAAGAAACAGATAAAACTATTTAAAAATAATATGGTAGGATTAAAACTAAAACAAACCTATCAGCATTTTTTCTTCATATTGAACTGGGACTTTTTCTAATTGGCTAATTTTTAGTTTTAAAATAATTAAATATTAAAGAGAGAAACTGTGACAGGTCTCTCTCTTAAGGAATAATAACTTGTTAGTGTAACTGTACTAAAGTTACTGGGCTGAACTAAATCAGCTGAAGGTCTAGCCCAGTACATTTTTTTCACAGGCTATCATGAAGGAGTTTGGGGACAACAGCTCTTGTTTTGTCAAGCTCACCTTTATCCAATACAATAAATAAAAGCATGCCATGGTGAATATTTTGTCATGAAACACTGAGATTTATGAAATTATATAGTCATAAAATTAAAAAAAAAAATCTGTTAAATTCCTTTAAATTCAAATGGCAACTGTGCCTAATCCCTTGTGTTCCTTCTGTCTATGCTGAACTGTGAAGTGGGGGAGACTCTGAGGGCCATTGGAATTGGAAGGCATCTGACACAGAGAGGAGGGAAATACAGTAGCTATGGAGCACTGGGCTTGGGGCAAGCCAGTTCTAACTTTGGTAACTGTGGCTAAAAGAAATGGATTTGGGAGGGAGCATGCATTGTGAGTATTAAAAACTTCATCAGGAAATGTAACTAAGCTATTAAACTAGTCATGGCCCTTTACAGGAACTCAGCACTTCTGTACAACAAATTAATATGATTATGCAGAAATTTCTTATTGTTTAAAATATGCATCACCTCTTTGGGCATCATGCAGGAACTCACACATCTTCTAATTTGTTAAATAATAGCTACTTATCACCTCTTCTGTGTATTAAGCTTACTTATTTATACTTACTCATTATACTGCTTTTACATATTTATGCATAACCTATACAGTTCACTTACTTTTACTTAATACAGTACATTTACTAACTTGTCTATAATACAGCACATATACATTTTGCAACTGTTGTGGATGGGATTACACATTACTTGATTGGTCCTCTTACTTTGTCCAAGAGCTCCACACACACTTTTCAGATAATAAGACTGACTAATCGGGAGGAGGGGGACACAAACCCCTCTCACCTTCTCTTCTTCTTTTTCTCCCCCGGACCCTTCTGGCTGGGCTTAAAAACCCTCCAGGAGCTGACTTGCTACAGCTGAAGGTGGATGGCCAGGTGAAGCTGGTGAGGGTAATTCCAGCCTGGTCTCACTCTGAGGGCTCCAATAGGAATAACTAAAGATGGTTTGGCTGGGGCACAATATCATGATTCAAAACACCTTATAATAGGCCTTGGGCAGAACTGAGGAGATTCTCTGGGCACAAGGAAAGTGATGTTAAAAATCTCTTTCCAGAATTGTGCTCCTTTTCTTTTCTCAAAGCACTAAATTCTTTAAGGTATGTTTGCAGACTATTTCTGCATGATCAACTGCAGTAAGAAAAAAAGTCCTTCAAGCATTGTGGTTCGGTACTAGAACTGGTAAACACTAATCAGTTGAAAAAAAAGTGTGGTGGTGGAAGGTTTCCTCTCAAAATTTATTTCAAATTCTGGCAAGTTTTTGGGGAGTTTGTTTGTTTGTTTGCTTGTTTTTAATTTGAGTGTTTTTGATAATCACAGAATTACCTGCATTGGAAAGGACCTTTGTGATCATGAAGTGCAATGTATGACATAACACCACCTTGTCAACTAGACCACGGCACTTAGTGCCACATCCAGTCTTTTCTTAAATACCTATCTACTTATACAGGCAAAGTACTGGCACAGTCTGCTTTTGGCAGCATATAATTACTTCAATCCCTGTGTGTACATCATGAGTTTTATTTGTAAATGCTCATAAAATTATCTTCAAGTGAGTGTCAGGACATCTAAAGGGCAGTAAGGACCTCTAGGTAAGGATATGAAATAGAGATTGTCTGTGTGAAAGTAATCTGTGTAAAGAACAATTTTGGAAACCTGATTTTCGGTCTGATACGTTGGTACTAAATATATGTTTTCAAAACATAGAAAGTAGACCACTGAAAGCACTTTCAAAAAATCTGAAATCTGTCAATGCCATCTAAAATAGGATATTTCTGTGGCGGTGTATTTCGGTTTGCTTGGATTCTTTGACTTGGTTGAGGGTGATTTTTTTGTCTCTTTTATAAATAAACTGGCTATCTTCAGAAGCTTGAAAATTAATTGTGATTCATGCTTTCAGTAAAGATAAAAAAAAGCATATATTGAAAAGAAGTGCCTACTAGATTTCTGTAAAACCCCTTTTGGTGGTTACCCAGTGCAGTAACAGTAGCTGTTTACCTGATGACTGGCTAATCATTGCACTTTGTGCTGTCTAATCCCAAGGCATTTGAGAATAAAAGGTTTCCCAAGCATTCCATCCACATTAATGTTTGTTGTTTGGCATACCTTTGTACCAAGTATCTGCTAGGGCCAGCAATTCTGTACCACATCAGAAGAAACCAAATCATGAAAGGAAAAAAGTGAAAGTAAAAAAAAAATTCAAACTGAAAAGAAAAAGGTAAGATAGATCCCAAGCCATACTAAGCTAGCATTTTAAGACTATATAGCACCAATAAATACTCTCTGTATATTGTGATACAGCAGCATGATTATTCCCTGGTTTAGGTTATCATAGAGTGTTCCTCTACAGAAATATTCAGCAGTCATAAATTATATGACTTAATTATTAGGGTTGGTTTCTTTGAGGTAAAATTATAGTATCAGCCCACTAAATAACATACTTGCATTAATAAAGCAAGGCAAGTATTTAAACTTTTCTGTCTATGAACATAAGAAACTTTATATTTTTTATAGTGTTCTTTTCAATTTTTATGTATTGCCTTAGAGCATCCTTCCCTATAATTATTTTTCCCTAGCTGAGAATGACTTTTTAATATGTTTGGAACAATAAAAATACATTCTCTTTATTCTAGTAATTCCAGAGATTGTTGATATTGCAGTTCTAAAAACTGGAGATGACAAGAAAGATTTTGACCTGCTGAGAAAGCAGACTTATGACATTTCTGGTATTAATATTGTGAAAATACATTGCTCAGTTTTAAACGTTGTTTTAGTCAGACTTTCTAAATTACAAGTATTTATTGGGCAAAAAAACCTTATAGACCTGAGAGATGGACATCAATTATATCCGTACTTGAACTTTTTACCCACATTTTAGGAGAAAGTGTCTCCACTCCACCTGTCTGTATGATAGCTTCTCTCCATGACTGAAAAGTTGAGATTCAAGAAGGTTAAAAAATTTGCCCTAGGTCATGGTGTCAGACTGTATCAGAGCCATATAGGCTAAGTCCTAGCTTAGAGACCAAAGCTACACCACTAATAATATCTCCTTCCCTCCTTCCTTCCTGTGGTCCAGAAGATTTTATATCATACTTGCATATAAATAATTATACATGCATACATGTAAATGGTATGTAAATGTAAATATTCAAATGTAAACATTCATATAAAAATGACATTAACTGCTTTTCCTTTAAGGAAGCTGTGAGAGAGAGAAGTGGTTTGCCTAGGAGGAAATTTTGGCAGGTGGATTTACAGTTAGGAGAAATCAGCTTCCATCTGGATTCTAACAACAACCTGTACTTCTGATCCTAAAGAAGAAGAGAAGAAATTATTTTCCTTTTAGTATTTTAGACTGATCCTTTAATATTCCTCAAGGTTCTCAGACTCCTTCTCAAACTGATATTAGACTTCATTTATTTTCAACCAGTACATGGTAAACTCAAAGATACAATTCCATGTTCATTGCAGAACTCTTGGAATAGCTATGACTAAAATTACAGAAAATGACATCATAGTTGTTAGGAAAAACATCTGTATAGTGTGAATGATGTAAATAGTTTATAGCAATTATGGCAAATTTGGTAATGAAAGTGATTTTATACTGCCTTGGCAATCTGGAGTAATTCTGAGTTTTGTTTTATTTTAATATAAATTGTATTTTTTTGTCATTGACTTATTTCCCTTCTGCACATGCCTGCTGAAATACGTGTAAGTTTAGTCTGTAGTTATACCCAGCTTTTCTCTAGAGGGATAAGTCTGTCTGGCAGACTGAATGCAATGATCATTATCTTTCGACTTATAATGAATTCCTTTAGTTGAACAAGTTTCAGTTTAATTTTGGATTTTAATGGTTCAGATGACTTGATTGGACAAGGTACATTAAAGACTTTAACTTTTACTATGAGAATAGATATATTAGACAATTAAAAAAGCAAATACCAGAAGAAATTCCCTTAATTCACTCACTTGCTATGGTCCTTTGATGGACCCTTTTGTCAGAAGGTAAATACTTCCAGGAACTTGAGACAAAAATAAGAAAAAATTGTAGTCATAGTTGGAGGTGATATTTCAGTCCTTTGTCATTATAATAACTAGGAATCTGAATATCTATTAAAAGTCATATGAATTTATATGTAAGACTCCTGATGCTTCTGAAAAGTCTTGGCTAGCTGACTACAAAATAAGATGCCTGTCTGCTCCCACAACTCTTATAGTTACCACTCGCATTACTCTATCTAGAACTCATATAATTCCATTTGTTGCAATAAGAAAATTAGACATTAATTTTCATTTTTTAAAATGAATATGTAGTTCTAAAATTTGAAGGAAAAATAAAAATTCTTGCAAGTGATAATATAGCATAATCAGAAAGATTTAAATATTACCCAAGCAATGTACTCTGAAAAACTCTCTGAAGGTTGTCCAGGTGTCTTTCTTTGTATTGTTCATGGGCTGCTGGATTAAGTAAGTGATATGTTTCTCCACAAAA
>JACBWW010002098.1:0-10418 GCA_020086605.1 Lanius collurio | reverse complement strand
GGATCATGTGTATATAGCACATGTGTGTATCATGTGTCTATATCACACATATATGTCACATGTATATCACATATATATATATCACATGTATATATCACGTGCATATATCACATGTATACATCACATGTATATATCATATATATCATATGTATGCATCACATATATACATATCACATGCATACATCACATATATCACATATATATCACATATATATCACATGTATACATCACATATATACATATTATATGTATATACCACATGTATACATCACATATATACATATATGTACATATCACATGTATATATCACATACATACATCACATATATACATATTACATGTATATACCACATACATACATCACATACACACATCACATACATACATATCACATGTATATATCCCATACACACATCACACACACATCACATACACACATCACACACATCCCAGACACACATGTCACACATATGTACCACCCCTGGTTCTCTCTAAGAGGCGATACCGGCCCTGCAGAGGCTCGGGGAGGCAGAACCCGCTGCCTCTGCCCTGGGGCTGCCCTGCCCTGGGGCTGCTCCCAGCAGGGATTTGGGCATCACAGAACCATTCAGGCTGGAAAAGCCCTCCCAGCCCATCCAGTCCCAGCTGTGCCCGATGCCCACCTGGTCCCCAGCCCAGAGCTCTGAGTGCCACCTCCATTGGTTCCTTGGGCACCCCCAGGGATGGGCACTCCAACCCTCCCTGGGCAGTTCCAAGGCCTGAGCACCCTTTCCATGGGGAAATTCCTGCTTGGTGCCCACCCTGCCCCTGCCCTGGCCCAGCCTGAGGCCGTTCCCTCTCCTCCTGTCCCTGTTCCCTGTTCCCAGAGCCCGACCCCCCTGAGCCCCCTCCTGTCAGGGAGTTTTAGACAGGGCAAATGTTGCCCTGATTCTCCTTTTCTCCAGACCAGAGCTACCAGGCTCACTTTGAGTACAGAACTGCAAGAAATCTCTCCTGGCTGAATTATAAATGGGGTTAAACCCTGCAATCTCTATTCAAAAACACTATCAGTGACATCATCACCTTAGTGACTCCCTGATTTGACCCCATCCCTCTTTAGCTCAGATTTCACCTGAAATTCCACCTGATACCACAACTTGGAGTGCAGCAGGAGCTCACCACCATCTATTTGAGCAAAACAGGGATGAGATTTATCCCACGATGTCATTTCTGCAGAAACTCCTGCCATAAGCAAGTTGCAGGATTTAAATCCCTTCCAGTTTGCAAAGCTTTTCCCTTAAAACCACATTTTAAGCAGCAAATGCGCTCTGATCTCAGCTTAACACATGGAAGCTGTTCTAGAATCAAACTTTCCCTTGTTATTATTACACATTTTAAGGTGTAAAGATGACAAAACCTCCCCAGGCTACCTTGAACCTCCCCTTCTGCCCCTCTGATGCCCTGGGCTGATGTTAGAAAGAGCAAATAGATTGCAAGAGAGTGGGATGAACTCACACATTTGGTTTGTTGTTATCTCCAGGCCAGCACAGCTCAGTATAATTCACCCAATTCTGTAATTTTTGCCCCAAAAACTCCCTGCAATGAGATTACAGGAGAACTGAAGGTCACTTCTGAACTGTGTCATCCAAAGGAAATTCAGTGTATACTTGCACTATATTTATCTCCAGTGAATGTCGTGCAACAAATAGGATAAAGCAGAGGTGTGCAGTGGGAAGAGAGATAAAATTGAGAGTCAAGTGTTGGTTTGGGAGGGTTCATGGCAGGGAAAATATCACCAGGCTATTGTATGAAGGATATTTCTTGAGATTAGAAACTGGTGAACAAGCTGAAGTTTAATGGAAAGGATTAGGCATTAGGCACATCTGGGAGGCTGAGGCTCGGTAAAATCACCTGAACTCTTCATTTTTTCAAGAGTCAATTGTGTTTAAAGTAGATTTTTTTGGTAGAAAGCAAATTGTTGCACATAAACACATGGGGGACAAAAATTAGCAAGCCAAAAGAGCTCCCAGCCCTACACAAAAGTTACAAGACACTTACTAGAGGTCAGGATTTTTTAACTGAGGGCTCCATGCCAGCCTTCCAGGCAGGCAGCAGGTTTCATGTCCACTGTAGGAAGCACAGAAGTCCAAATACCTCAGCAAATGTCTGCTAAAATCAGGTTTTACCTGGAAATGTGCACTAAATGTTAAACAGCAATGGATTTTCTATGGAATCAAATCGTGTTCCTATTAATACCTCTCATGAAACACATTTTATATCGAATCCCATTAACTCTTCTTTTTGCAGTTAATTTTTTCACATAACTCTTCTCCTCCTCTTGCAGAAAAAGCAGGGAAATAGCACTGAGTTACAAATTCCATTTTTGTTTCCATCAGCTCATTATATAAATTATTCAGAACTGTTTTATAAAGTGGGACTTCAGCTTCCTCCACAGAAAGGAGAAAAGACAGTCCTAAAATGAAACAAAAAAATGTAACCCCCCCCCAACATTTGATGCCACCTTAATTATCCTTTCCATTAAACTGCAGCCTTTTCACCAGTTTATAATCTCCAGAAATATTCTTTATACAATAGATGTTACTCAGAATATTTTATACACTTACCACAATTACCTTTCCAAGCCTCCAAACTCTCTCCCCCCAAAAGAAAAGAGGAAAAAAAACCCCAAAGGAACAATCCCCAAGGCACAATATTTCTTGTGGGCTTGAACTCTGAATTTACCTTTTTATTTCCAACAATCATCATCTTCTGCCCCCTCCACAGTTATCTTTGACAGCAAAATTCCTCTGCAAGCCAGAAGCCAGCACCTTGCACGTTGTCAAATGAGGGATTTTAATCAAAGAATTCCAACTGGTGATACATTTCTTAATTAGAAAATATTTCCAGTTCCTATTTTGAAAGTACTCAGAGGAGATTTTTAGTGTTTCCATCCAAACCCACAAGCTCCTGAGGGTGCAGGGAATGGCATAACCAGCCCCAGGGAGAGTTTGGGAGCACTTTAACTATTCCATCAATGCTCACTTGCTGTAGCAAAATTCAAACATTGTGTGACCAGCCAGTGGTCATTTGGCAATCCAGCAAAAATTAATTCACTTTTTTTAGATAGAGATCTGCACCATGACAATAAGACTTACAGGTTTTCCTTATCTTGATTTATTTAAATCAAATGTCTACCACTTACTGAAAGGAAACAGATATAAAAAGGAAGTTATTATTAATTAGAAAGTCCTTCTGGATTGTTCCAACTCAGACAGGCTTTGGGGTTTTCCTACTGGGATTACACCAAAGTTTAGCTGTGTTCAGTCATTGAGCTTGATTTTGGGGTCCAGCTGAGAATGACACAGGTATTGAATCTTCCTGCCCTGCCCTGGAGAAGGGGAAGTTGGAAACTTGTGCTAAAGTCACCATAAAGCAGTAAATTTGACAACTCTCAGAAGTTTAGGTATGAGGGGAAAAAGTAGAGCAAAATCAGGGTGGTTTGTTCCAAGAAAACAAAAGTCAACAGCAAACTACCAGAGAAGATTCTGCCTGAAAGACAAGTGCTGGAATAAATGCCTGGAACAGGGAAAGATGAGACCCACAGGGAAAGATGAGGGATGATATTTAGAGGTAAAACCACAGATAAGATGTATCTGAAGGTCTTTCCTAATTCTATTTCTTGTTGTTTAGTGTAAATTCTGCTTTTCATCCATAATTCAACAACACAGAAAGTGTTGTCCCCTGTCAGACCCAAACCTTGAAGATTAAACTCATTTAACTTCTGTGTAATTACTCACTTAAGAGTCAGGTTTGTGGAGAGGGATCTCCAGATGGGTGCAAGTGTCTGGGCAGCCAGGCAGAGGTTGAAATTCTGGGGCAAAAATGAGGCAAAGCAAGAACTGGAAAAGGAGTGTGACAAGGGTGAAAGTTTGGAAGAAGTCAGTAAACACCCAGCACTCATCAGCAGAGTCATCCACACCAGAAGAAAATATTCTGCCTTCTGAAGATGAGAAAGGGAAGTCAAGAAGTCATCATTTTCATCTGGAACATCAAACAATAAACTGATTTTCTGTAGATAAAGCCGTGTTAACAGCTGGATTGTTAATTATGGAGCAGATGTCAGCTGACAGCAGATGTCAATTGTGTGTTTAGAGAGGATTCCACTGACTTGAACATTAAATGCTTTATCTCCCCAAATAAAAGGCACATAAAACAGATTCTAACAGTGTTGCAGGGGAATGAAGTAAGTTTAAAAGTCTGCATCTGGAAGCAGGTTTTTATAAGCTCTCATATTAAACTGCTCATAGACACCCAGCACAATATTAATAATGGAAACATGCCTGAATCCCTTCAGTCAACATCACTCACTGCTTCGTGGGAATATGATAAAAGCTGTCAACAGAATTATATAAAGCAGTCAGGATTAGTGGTGTCTTTTTGTAAACTGATAGCAAAGTTCCAACTGAACAAAGTTTTTCCTTTCTATTTTCTGTCCATTCCTGCTCAGCTTTTCAGTAGCATAACAATGGGTGAACATCCAAATTATAATTTTCTCTTTGGTCCTTCCTCCAACAAACATGTTACAGCTTGGTCATTGTTTTCTTAAATGTCCTTTTGCTTTATTTTGCATTTATTGATTTGTTTTTAGGGGATGAATTGTGCTGTTCAACAAGGCTCAGTGGCTGAAATATTTTATACCTGTTATTCATTACTCTGAATTTCAACAATCTGCAGCACCTCCTTTTCCATTAAAATATTGGCAGCACTCTGTGATTTTTATTAAAATATCTGTGCTGCTTCTTTTTAATTTGTCAGACAAGGGATGGCACAGGTGGTAACACAGAATAGGAGGATTCATCTGAAACAGAAACAACCTCCAAGGACATTACCCTGCTGTCTGTGTTTATTCAAATCCTTCTGACTTTTGTGAGAACTCTGAGTATAAGTCCAGGTTCTTTTCTCCAGCAGGAAAACAATGATTTTCATCAGCTCTGAAAAATTCCCATTATTTTATTCCCAGCTCTCTCAGGGATATCTGGAAGAAGTGAAAACACCCACTCACTTAAAACCTGACTTAATAAATCAGAACATCCCAAATAACCTTGGATGTTTAAAAAGTGCCTATTCCTGCTCCCACCCCCAAGCCCAGCCCAGAGCTGGACAGATACCAGCCAAAGGTGGGAACACACAGCAGCCTGACCTAAACCAATAATTACACGTTTGGAAAGCTGAAAAGCCAGCAGAAGGGCAGATTTTTCAGGTAAATAAAACATGTTCAGATTGACTTGGAAGCATTTGAAGCTGGGACAGAGGAGTCACCATTGGAGTACAAATAAATTAGAGTTCTCAGAATTAATATAAAGTCTCATCTCATCTTGCAGCCTGAGAAAAACTAATCAAATCCAATAATTTACTGAAGGAACAGCAACTGGAGGACAGCTGTCATCTCAATTAAAGGAACTCCTCTTGCCAGTCACGCCACATCACTGCTCTCTCGACCCCAATCCATCCACTTATGTAGTTATGAGTTAGAGACACTCCTTAAAGGTAATTCTGCCTTCTAACCCCATCTCTGCCTTCTGGGAATTTAGTTTTGTCCCATCAAACTCTGTTTCTTATCTAACCAGCATGTCAGAAAACCACCAACCAAAACCTGGAGCCCACAAAAATTTGACCCTTCCTATAACTCAATACACATTCGACCTTTACATGATTTTTTTTTGTTGTTTAGGAATGAAAATAAATTTCATGAAGGTACAAAATGAATAGATGTTGAGAATTTGAAAAGTTTATAATGTAATAGAATAATTCTAATAAAGGATTTGTCATGATAAAAAATAAAATCCCATTTGATTACATAGCTCTCCTGAAATTATTCAATCTTTTGTTCACTTTGGTAAATGAATTTTTAGTACCATAAAAATCATAGAATGGGAATCATAGAGTGGGAAGGGACCCACAAGGGTTACTTAAGTCCAAAATCCTTTATTATCATCTAGAATATGAATGTCAGCATTATTCTGAGTGTGGTGGGTACAGGATATTTGCAGCATGTTTAATCTTACCTGGTTTAGCTCTGTGTCCCTAAATGAGCATATCCTGATTTTTGCCAGAGAAAGGTGTGATAGCCTTCCTTGTTGGACTCTTTTCCAAGAATTTCCTCTGGAATGTGGGAATTGTGAAATCTGTTGAAAGGAGTAAGGAAAATATGAGAAAAACTCACCATTGGGATGATCTAAAATCTTCCTTTCACAAGCTGTGTCTGGAACATGGAGATAATGAGGCCACACCCCCTGCTGAAACATCCTGGAAGAATCAAACATTTTATTGAATGTGAGGAAAGAAATGTGAGATGTTAGAGTTTAAAACTCTCCCCTATTGTAATTTGGAAGTCTTCATGGCCAAGATTCATGCAAGCCAATTGCTGCAATAATCACTTAATTCCTGGCTCCACAGAAATTCACTCCACAATCCAATGGCAGAGAGCAGAATCATTTTAATGTTCTTGCAGTTGTAGGATAAAATGCCTTATTTAAACACAGATGCACTTTGAGCTACCTGCTCTTTCAAAACTGGGCTGGAAATTATAATAATTATACTGCACATCATTATTTTTCAACAGTTGCATGTTCAATCCTTATATAGAGATAGAGATACATTCCAGACAGGGAAAGCAACATATCAGAAGTGCATCAAAAATAGGATCTCCTTCCAATTAGGCAGCTAATAAAAGTTGCTTAATAATCCTTTGGAAGAAAAAATATCCTGATAGTTCCTAAAGTTCAAATTCAAGACTTCATTTATGTACAATATTCTAACCAGGAATAGAAAAGAAAGAGATTCATCCTAGATAAATTTGATAGGGATAGGCACAGTCACTGTTTAGTACCTGGTGTGCTATGCTAAGACAGAATAGCAACAACAAAACAATTTGGTTTTGATTAAAATTTGATTATCTGGGAATTTCTTCAAAAAATGCATTAAAGTTTCTCTGCTCTTTTAAAAAAATTCAAATACCAAAGAGCAGTTTTTAATACCAGACACCATTGTACATCTCCATAGGAAACATCATAATATTAAAGGAATTCTGGAGTGTTTGTTCTGGAGATCAGGATGGATGAGGACAGATTTCCTTTCACTTCCATCACCCTTTTAATCTGAATTCTGTCAGACAAGAGGTACCTTCTGTCATCAGCCCAGAAATGACCAGCTCCATTTTCAAACACGCTGGAAGGTAAAGACTGAGGGGTTTGCAGAAGAGGTGAGGTGTTGTCCTGATTTTCAGAAATCTTTTAGCCTTCTGATGTTTTCATTCCAGTTGCAAACTTTCCCACACATTTTCTGTAAACACTCAGTTGTTTTGCATTCCTTCGTAGAGGTGGAGAAAGTTGATGGATTGGTAACTTGTCCAGTGTCATTGGAGAGGTGGCCCTTTCACCCTCCAATCCACTGTCACTTTTGTAAAACTATAAATAGTGGAGTCAGAAAATAAACTTGGTCCTTTTTCTCACCTTCAGCTGTGCGTTCACACGTCTGTGCTCTCGTGTCCTACAGTGACACCCTGGTATTGGGTTTTTTCCTTCATTTGTTTCCTTGGCACCAATTATTGGCCACCATTAGGGATAAATGAGGAGAACTCGTGCCTTTGGTGTGCCCCAGCCCACACAGCACACAAATAAGGGGAATGGCCACCCTGGGGTGAGGCTGAAGGCAGGAGGAGATGGGGATTCTTCTCCTTTATGGCTTTTCTCTGTGGAGAGAAGAAAAAATGAAATTACTCTTATGAAGGAAATGAGGAAGAATCTTCACAGCACAATGATACCACAATGTCTGATTATCTTAAATTATCTTAAATGTCTGATTATCTTAAATAAATTGCAGCAGGGGGAATTCCACCAAAGCCCTGTATTAGGAGATTTTTACATATTGCAAATTGCTGCAAATTAATTTCTCCAGTGGTTGCCAAAATCAGCCAAACCCATCTAACAGTGCTACAGTTGTAAGAAACTATTTGGAAAAATGTTTTGCTGACTTTAGCTTGTTAACACTCACCAAATCTGAACTGTCAAATTCAAGCTGTTCCAAGTACTGGAACAAAGAGATGAGACAAGAAAGTTATCTCATGATGGAGAAGAGAAACTCAAACCTGGGGAATAATCAAAGAAAGAAAAGTGACTAAAAACATGATGTTCCATATTTGTATTTTTCCTTTTGAGTGATTAGAGGATGAAAATGGTAAAGGGGAAAGAATTTCTCTTTGCTTTATTTAAACAATAAACCCAATAGCAACCAGGAGAGCAAATTGATGTCACCAAATGTTTTTTGTCTGGATAAAGTTGAAAAGGAAGAGGAGGACTGGCAGCAAACTTTGTTCTTTGAGTTTATGCTCTTTTTAACCAAAGTAGGTTTGCTGATCGTTGGGTGGTTATTTCTGGTGCTGTGAAGCAATTTAAATATGATGGCATTTCTCATCTTTTCAACAGGGGAGGATTCATGTGACAGGTTCAGGACTGGATGGAGATGGGATGTATAGGAACTACATCTATTTTTGTCATAATCCAGAGTATTTGAAGAGCCAATTCAGTAGCCCAGAGCTGGTTCAGTGACATTTAAAATCCAATTATCCTCCTAATCCATTGCTCTCATACTGCTGATCAACCTCTACCTTTGTCTTGTCTTTAGCATGTATTCAGTCCTGGAAATACAAATGTTAATGGACTTCCTTTCATTTGAGTGTATATAACATATATTTATTTATTTTGCTTCATCTAGTGCATTATTTCTCCTTCAGTTTGATTCACAACATGAAAATTGGTATTTACTACTTTTATTTATTGTTAACATTGCCAATAAATAATAAATGTTGCTACAGAGTAAAAGTTGTGGCTGCTCTCACATAGATGACCTTTTTAACTAAAAACAAGGTCTGTGATCTTCCAATTGATATTACAGAGTTGTCACTGAGTTTTCTAGGCAAAGGCTCTCTGGTTTTCCAAGGAAAAAAATTAAATTCTGGATGAAAGTCACTAAAATTTTAAATGAATTGAGAATGCTGCTGTATTTTCAGTTCTTGACACTAATGATGGCTTTTAAGCAATTCTGCTCCTCACTTAACACTGGGATATTGTACAAATCTGTAAGATATTTCATTTCTCCTTAGTTATACTGCAAATGTTTCCTAGCAACATGGCACTGGGAAGCTTTGAATAAAAGACTAAACCTTCCTGGGATCACAGAAATGCTCTCCCAGTGTCTCCCCATCCAAGCTCCACAGGCAAAGCAGCAAAGTCCAACCTCGATCTTCCCAACCTTGTCCTGTGCCAGGGCACTTTTGAAGATTTTAGTGCAGACCACTGGATGGAACCAATGGATATTTGTGAGTGGAGCTCCCACAGCCACACAGGATTTATCTGCAGACTCCCAGCACTGGCTGATCCCCACTCTGGGCTGGAGGATCTGTTCCACTGCATTCAATCTTGGATTTTCCTGGGTGATGCTGGCAGGGTTTCAGCAGTGCACTCGGAGGTATTAAATGTACCTGCAGTGTTTGTCAGGGTCTCTGCACAGCTGGTTACTCCCTGTCTGCCTTTGGCACAGGAGGCTTCTGTTTCCTCACTGCTGCTCAACTGCTTGTTTTGATTGCTGGGAACTTGTGTAGCAAACATTGCACTCCCCCACAATTCCGAATATACTGGGTCTGTATGAGACTGTCTGTGGGATGATATTTACTTTAGAGGTGGTTATAAATAAAAAATTCAGTGGTTTTTTTTTTTTATTTTATTTTCATGATCCACAGATGTATTTAAGAGTGTATATTCTGCAAAACAGAACTCCTTAGCTGTAGCTGCTGCCTTGGGATTGCCTTTGCTTTCCTCAAAGGACGCTGCAGGGATCTGATAATTTCACAGCAGTCACTCCACAACCTTAACTCTTTTTATCCTTCTGGTCATTAGGAATGTGTGAACTTCATTCCAAACTCTGACTGCATTCAGGAATATGGCAGCAGCAACCCCAAATCCCTTGAGGTGAGGGAGGAGAGAACAGTTTGGAATTTCCAGCAGCAATTTTCAATTCCAGCCAGGAAACTCAGGGCACTCCACTGCTACCTGCAGGTCCTGCCTTCAGGGAGAGGAGGGAGCACAGAAATTTCAGCTCAGCAGCTTCTCATTCTCCAGCTCTGGAAGAGCCAACTTGCTCCTGACAGATGAGCCTAAATGGAGCAGAAGGGGCTGTGCCCCAGGAAAAGGTCAGCAAGTGCAGTGAGCAGGGAAGTCAGCCAGCAGTTCCTGGGGGATCCTGCTCTTCAGTGCTCTTTGCATCACTGGAGCACAACAGTCCTACCTCAGGCAGTTCAAAGTGCCTGCTGCACGAAGCCTGAGAGGGAGGGAGAACTGGAGAGGTGAAGGAGAGGTGGGAGGAGAGAAAAGCCCTCCCCAGAG
>JACBWW010002097.1:0-10418 GCA_020086605.1 Lanius collurio | reverse complement strand
TTTTACCCCTTTGCTGTGACTGCTAACTTGGTGCACAAAGAAATTACATAACAAAATAATCTTCTTACAAATAATTGCATTCAGTCTGTCCTTATATGGCAGCCTAATGATGTTGAATGTGTAGGTCCTATAAAGCCCTTTGAGGTCCTAGAGAGGGAAAACAATTAGAGAAGTTCAAAACACACCTTACAAAGAACTCTTTTTAGAACATAATTTTCTTGTCTTTGCCAAGATTCTCCTTAAGGGAGTTGGTAACTTTGGAGAATTTGTGAGGTAATGGTCTCTGAGATCCTTGGAGACCTATAAAGAATAAATGACCTAGAAAATAAATGCAGGAGTTATTTAAACAGAGGGAAAATACTTCTGAAGAAGCCTCATACTCAAACAATGATAAAAATCTTTTTTTTTTTTTTCATTCTGGTTCATTAAGAAACCTGAAAGGTCATAATTTTGAAGTTGTTTATTTCTATTATTAATGTCTCTTAGGTTCTGTCAAGCATGAAAAAATATTATTCTCTGCAAAGATGACAAAATTATCCTTGACTCTCCCTGTATTACTTATGTCCACTTCCAATGCATAGAAGTTCTTTTTAAGATGTGCAATCATTGGACACGGACCGAAAACAAGAAAAAAATGTTTACATTTAAGTCTAAAAATGGATGCCATGTAGCCAATTTCCATTTCTAATGTAACTCTTCAATTTGAGCCTCAGTCTGTGTTTCTGTGATTTTTGAACAGGTACGTCTGCAATGGTCAACCTGGAGGTTTCCAAGAAGTTTTAGGAGAGCCAAGGGCAAATCTGAATTTACCCTGTAGATGTTAGTTTTAAAAGAGTTTCATATCACTGGTGCTGTCCCCTGGGGGGGGTATTGCTGAAGACAGCCTGAATTCTACCAGGTGTAGGGCAGGGTGCATCCCAGGGCTATGCTGGGCTGGAAGAGCTGAAGGAGCTTACATGGCAGGGAGGCTTTGACAGAAGAGCACAACGGTTTGTGCAGAAGCTGCTTAGAACTAGGTGTTTTCATGTTTTTAAAAGGCTGAATTGAAATCTAACCCAGACAGCTGAGTAACATCTTGAGACACAGGCAGTTTGGGTCAAATCTGGGTGACTGGCAAGTTTAATTATAGTATTTGATGACTGTTTTACAGCATTTGAGCCTCTTTGAACTTCACAATGGATGAGAGTGTTGAAAGGCTGTGAAACATGTTCAGCTAAAAATGAACAAAAAAGATGATGCTTACAACACTCTCAGTGGTACCTGGCATTTATTTGAAGTCTGATATTGCACACAGTACTTCCATATCTGTGACTGCAGGTTTCTGGTTAAAAAGTACTGGATTTCTGTCAGAACAATGGATAATTCTATGGCATTTGCCTGATTTCAAGCCCCTACTCCCCTCTTTAGTGACACATTTCCTTTGCTGTTTCTTGTATGAGCCCGTTCCTTGCAGTAATGCAAGAAAGACAGGTGAAGAGTGAGGCAGGGCAGACACAAATTGCATCCCAAGCAGATAAACCCACAGCTGGCTAGAGAGAACAACAGCACAGAAGAAATGGCAGTGGCAGTACCTGAGAGCTCAGGACCACTGAGGTGTGTGTAGGGCTTTCAAAAGCTTCCAGAGAAAATTCAGCTCTAGAATTGAGGCCAAAGGTCTCCTCATTCTGAGGAGATGTTCCACAAGAGTGAATATGAAAGGTGAAAGAAAGCAGAGCAGGAGAGTGGTCTAACTCACCCAGCCTCAGCAAACCTTGAAAATTCTGGGTTGCAAAATTTGGGGCCAGGACAGAAATTTCATAAATATTCTTCTAGCATTTAATAATTACATCAAAATACTTCCAGTGTAATGAATTCTTCTCAAACCAAGAGAGTAAACAAAACCAGTAGCTTGAGAAAAATCTTCCCATTCACAGCAGTGGGTCTGAGCACAGCTATTTGATTTCTGCAGTCAATTAATTGTAGTGAATTCCTGAAGAAGTCACTAATTGAAAAAATAACAACAGCTAAGATAAAGCTAACAGGCAACAATGTGTAGTCTAAAAAATTGTACAGTCTTTCCAGAAAACAGTCTGGACAGTTGCAACAGCCACTGAAAGTTAGTCAGCAAGGCAGAAGGCAGAAGCTTGTCACATGTTGAGACAAAACCAGCCTGTTCCTCACAGCAATGTAACGCTCAAAGCAAACACATCGCCCGCGATCTGCCAACCAAGAATTATTCAGCAAATAATTTCAAGGAGGAGATACCATTTTCATTAAAAATAACAAAATGTTTCCCACTTCATAAATGGAAATCAGAGAGGAATTAAATCACCAAATTACCTCCTACAGTTTACCAGTGTACACACAACTGCTCTGATCCTCTTTAGCAAGTACACCACTGGAAATGAGAAGCAGAACATGGAATTGTCTCAGCAGCACAGGCAAAAAGATTTTCTTGCATTTTCTTTTGAAAGGGCAGCCAGAATATCAAGGCCCATGTTTAATCAGATGTACTGTAGGCTCAGGAAGGAGAATTGAGAGGGAATTACAAGTTACTGAAATTTAAAAAAATCCACCATAATTCTTGGAGTTCCCTCTTAAAGAAAAAAAAAAAGAAACTGTTGATCTTCTGGGTCAGAAGTGACTAGAAGAATGTGTGCAGAAATTGATGGCACACATGAGATTTAAGGTTCTGTATTAAACATACTGTAGATATCCACTGTTCTGTGATAAACAACTGTTTTTTAAACTCACTCTCATCACTAACTACAAGGAGATTTGGTGTTGGAGTAGCCACCAGGAACACAGGACAGCTATTGCAAATCAGAAGTGCAGAAACAATTTTCTGAGGCCACATATCCCAGCTTTGATGGCTTTTTCTTCATCACCAAGAATTCTGGGCTTGCTTTTCTCAGCTTTCTCCAGTGCTACACAAGTAGAACAGAGAAAAGGGACAAGGCAGAGAACAACACAGGAGCTACCATCCATCCACAGGGAGAAATCCTTCTTAGCACAGTATAGCATACAAGAGAGCTACATTTGAGTGCAAGCTCCAAATGTAATGTTTTGAGCTCAAAATCCTCTAAAAGAAACTAAGAACCAGAAAATTCATGATGAGACATCCACAGAGTGTGTGGACTTAGACAGAAATCATGATGCAGCAGTAACACTGAGTTTAAAAGATTATTATTACAGAACAACAGTGGATATCTACGGTGCACTGAAGGAATGTCATAGTCCTGTAACCAAAATGGTGCATAGGAAATAAAATGGATTTTCTAATGTAATATTCACTAAGTCATGGACAGCCATGAGCAAAACCTACACTGCATACAGGCACTGAGCAGTCGTGGTGGCTTAGTGAATGAAAATCTGAGTCATTTCTGGATTAATGCTCTAACATAGTGCCAGGGGACACTGTGTTGCTGGAGATATCATTATTTCTCTGAGATATTTTGTCATTTATATCCCACGTTACATTCCAGAAGATGACAATTACCCTATTCCAAAGAGGACAAAATCAAAAGGCCAGATTTCAGCTTGACCCTAGAGGAGTACAAGAGGGAATAAAATATATCTGGTGCACCTTTGAGCAGAATTCTCTTCAAACACAGGGGTGGTGGAGTTGAGAGGGCATCTCCCCTGTGCATGCTCCACCAGCTGAGCAGAGAGCAGAAAGGGGAAAGGTTCCACACTCCTTTTCTCACATGCCAGATTGAACATAAGGAGTGGAGGACTAATAATCTGTTTATTTTTGAAAGCAGTTAAGGCAGATTGGGTATTGCATTGATATATGGTCTGCAGCAGTACAAAAGTTCTTCCACCTTCCCCTGTTCAGCTGTGTGCACATGTATTCCAGTGAGCCCCTGTCTAGGAAGAGACAATAATAAGTAATTAGAGAATACCAATAAAAGGCAAGGAAAAAGCACAAAACCTGCCTGTTGTAAAAACTCATAAAACTTTTCCTAAGACGCAGCATGCCAGACATGATGTTTGACTTAAATTTGTATTAAATAAATACATTCTGCCTACCTAAAATTAATTTCTTGTTTTGTTTTGATGAGTTCATCATGCTTGGTTTCTATTCAGTGCAACAAAGATTATTCTACTAAAACAAAAATATTCTGATGTACATAAGTATCTCTGCTTTCCAACAAGAACCCCGTGGCTTTCCCCCACGGCCCAAGTCTCCTGCAGAACAATGGCACCATAATCCCTTCTGGCTCTTCCAGCTCGAAATAGAGCACCTCGTTCTCCAAGTACAGCAGCTCCTCCTGGGAACTTCATTGTGAAACATTTGGGAAAGATACCTGAGGATGTGGAAGAATGACAGCTACAGAGTAGGGGAAGGGGTTTTCAGGTGAGGGGGATGGTGATTTATACCAAAGAGTTGACCTGCAGCCTTAATTGACCATTAGCCTCTCAGTATCACAAACCAAGGCAGACGACCATAATCCATTTACATGTTTTTCCCTAAATATGCTCATGTATTGAAGTTACCATTTCCAACTGGACCATCTATTTTTGTATCAACAAAAATCAGATACAATGCAGGAAAGAAGTGCCAGCTCTGTGTTAACTCTCACAGCATGCAGACAACTATCATTGCCAGCCAAAAACTGAGGGTCAATGAAGTATTTATTAAAATCGTGTACAGAGATGACATGAGCTGGGACCAAGTCTAATGACTGTGTGTAGACTGCTGATCCCCAACCTTTCATGGCCCTGGACAATAACTTGCTCAGCATTAGGTATTGTGAGCAGCATCATATTTTACTCTCCCTAATGGCCTTCAGCTTTATTTTTTTTCATTTCTGGAATGTCTCAGCTGTACGAGAAGGTCTCCCAAGGTTTTTTTGCTCACTAACTTGTGAGCCATGGACCAAGAGCTCACTAGTGAGGAGGGGTGGTGGGTGAAGTATTATCTGACCTGGCTGCTGGTTTCCCTGCTTTTTATGGTTTGCAGGGGTGGTTAGCCTTGCAACCCTAATTTTTTTATTTTTTGTAGAAACGATGTTAATACCTGGGACTCCGCTTACAGGTGTGCATGTAAACACGTGCAGGCTCCAGGTGTACAATCAGCAAAATTATGTGTCCTGAAAACATCTTGAATAATATTATTTTTATTAATACTTTTATATTTTGTAATTTTCACTCTGTCACTTAAATCCAACCGATTTGCCAGGGCGGGTGGATGGGGCTGAAAATAAAGAAGTTCCCAAAGTGGTAGGCAGCAGGATGGGTTCCAGAGCAGCACAACGCCCGGCTGGCTCCACGGCCGCCCCCGAGCCCCTAATACTGATTAACGGTAACAGCAGACGCCTTTAGCCAAGTTCCCTCCTCTCCACAGCTCCTGCAGAACTCGCTGCCCGCTCTAGAAATAAAAATAGTCATGAATTAATTAACGGGACGGGGATCTCAGCCGGGAGAGGCCCCCGGGAGCCCAGCACTCCGTCACGCCCAGGGGAGCCGCGGCCTCCCCGGCCCTGCCCGCGGGCAGCGGAGGTGTTCGGTGCGCTGGGCAGCGCCTGCCCGGGCGGCCGGGGAACGGCGGCGAAGGGAAGAGAGGGAGGGGGCGAACCCTGCCCTCTGCCCTCTGACCGCCGCCGCCGCCCGCAGCGCGGGGCAGGCGGCAGCGGCGGGCAGGGCCAGGCCGGGCGCGGGAGGGCGGCGGGGCCGGGGCTGCGGCGGGACCTGCAGCCCCCGGCCATGGAGCCGCAGGTGGGGCTGCCGGGGAAGGGGGGGACCCGTGGGCTGGTGAGGGCCACCTGCGGCCAGGAGCGCTAGAGGAAGGACTAGCTGAGCCCCTGACAGGTGTCTCCGCCGTAAGTGCCCTTACGCAGTCACTCGAGGACTGACAGACTTTGCGTTTGTTGTTGCTTCTGCTGTGATCTTCAAAGATGATGTTGGCAGAGCAAGCCCAGAAGTGGTTCCCAACTCACGTGCAAGTTACGGTCCTTCAAGCCAAAGGTCTGAAGCCAAAAGGTAAAAATGGCAGCAACGATGCCTACACCATCATACAGCTGGGCAAGGAGAAGTACTCCACCTCGGTGGCTGAGAAGACCCTGGATCCCATCTGGAAAGAAGAGGCCTCCTTCGAGCTCCCTGGATTACTCATGCAGGAGAATCCAGAAAAATACATCTTGTACCTGATTGTCATGCACAGGTCACTGGTGGGGCTGGACAGGTTTTTGGGACAGGTGGCCATAAGCCTGAATGATATATTTGAAGACAAGCAAAGGCGGAAAACAGAGTAAGTGATGGTTGGTTTTTTCATTATAATTCGTATTCCTTGGACAGTTGCACTTGGGGAGGGTGGGAAATAATAGCATTACTTTGAATGTGCATACGTTGAAATGAAATTAGTATGTCTGTCATCGATTCTGTGTACCAGTCTCTTAACCTTTACAGTTATGTCATTGTGGCCTGACCTCTTCTAGAGATGTTTACTGTAATCAAATGCTTACTTTGCACAGGGAAGGACTGTCAATAACATTAACTTTTCTGACAAACTCTTGTGTGTAACATGAACTTGTTACAGTCTGTTTTTCTAAGCATTTTTCTTTGTTCTGCACAGGGCCATACCCCCCATTCAACTCCTACCTCAGTCTGAACCATGCGTGAGACTCAGATGCCCTGAAACCTGGTGTGGTTCTCTTTAAAATTGTTTTCCTTCAGTTGCTTCAACGTTGTGTCTTTAAATATTTTATATTTGTGTTCTAGTGGTTAATGAACTGTGACTTAATGAAGGCTTACCACAACAGCACAGTGCTTTGCTGGTCCTTATTAATCTTAGGCCACGATCCCACCGGGTGCACTGTACAGCAGGCCTTAACTGAGAAGACTGAAGAGAAATTTCAGCTCTTGTGGTAGCTTCCATCAGTACCTACATAAGCCTTTTTCAAATAAAATTGTGTTTGCCAGGAAGTTCAGGCACTGGAATGCAGAAAAAACAAAAGGAATTAAAGAAAAAAAAAAAAAAGGCATCACAGCAGTTTATTAAGTTGAACGGTATTTATCTAATTCTCTGTTAGAGAATTTAGTTTTTCAACTAAATGAGTAAAGTTGTTATGATTCCTAGACAGGACATGGTTACACAAAGGTGTTTGGTACCAGCATAATGTGTATTTGTAACTCAAACTGTAGGTATGAGAGTACTGCAGGCATGCCTGTGACTCCATGCTTTGGGTTTGGTTTAGGTGTGCTTGTCCCACAGAAGCTGAATAAGAACAGCATGGAGACCTCCAGCTATGTAGGCAGTGACATATGAGCGCTTAGAGATCCTTCTGGAGTGGTTAAAAAGTTCCTGCTCCAGGTGCCTTTCTTCCTCTGGTGTCTCTTCAGTAGAGTACAAAGGCTCCTGTGCCCAAATCTCAGCTGTTAAAATTAAAGTCTGGTATCCATAGCGATGGTGGGTCTGTGGGGAGGTGCTGGACTTTGCATCCAAGCCACTAAAAGACTGGCATCGCTTGTCTGTCTCTGGCTGTGCCAGGGTTGACCCTCCAGCAGCGTTGGCAGTTGGAGGTGGAAATCCATATGGATAACACCAGGCAGGGCTTCTTGGTCAGACCACGGTTCCTCAAAACCTGGTCCTGCTTAAATGCACGGCTGAGGTTGAAGAGCACCAAAGACAAGTCAAAGCTCTCATTGCTCTGGTGTTTGTTTTTGTAGACTGATTTTTTTGGAAAACAGTATATTCACAAACCATAAAAAATAAAGAAGAAGTCTGTGCAGAATGTCTTGTGGGTTCACTGTCTGGAGTATTATGCTTTTTAATTGCTTACCTTTTTAGGGATAATCCAGTTATCTTGATGCAATACATGGTAATGCCTGTAGCCCTAGGGTCTTAATTTCTGTTAACACTTGATTCAAGAAGTTTCACTGCTCTTTAGACATGCATCTTAAAAATTCTTGAATCATTAGTTGTAATTATCTTGCAAGTCAGTAGGCAACTGCCTTAGTTGCAACACCTAGCAACAAGGTGATAAACAAGGTGAATGAATGAGGGAGGAATGCTACTAAATGTAAATCTAGATAGAAATACATATTCAGAAAGTGGAGTAAAATATGTAAACTATTCCCGTATTACTGTGAGTAGCAAAACCTCTTCCCCCTAGAAAAAGAAACATAGGCTCTTGCACCAGTTTCAGCAAAGTAATACTGGAGTCTTACAAAATTATTCCAGAAATTTTTAAGTGGGGTAAGTAACGCAGTCCTTGCGATAGTTAAATAAACATTCAGATCTGCACTATTTTCATTGGAAGTAATGCTTAGCAGGGCTCCATAGGTGTTCTTTATTTTCTCATTTCTTTCTCTGAAGTGTGAGAGGGGAACTCCTGCTCTGTAGACGTGCAGCAGTTCCTTCCAGACCACCGCTGAAATCGCCGCGGCTCCTTGGGAACGCCGCGCGCTGCCTGCGAGCTCTGCTGCTCGAGATGGGGGCCTATGGGGAAAGTTTTACAAACAGCCTAAGTCCTTTCTTCAGAAGTTACTTGAGCATTTAAGATTGCAAATCTTATTAAAAGTTGATGGGTGTTAGGCTTCTAGGGCCGAACAGCCATTCTTGTAAAAGTCTTATGTAAGTGTAAAAGTGCGGCTGGGCGGCAAGTGGGATTTTTGGCAGCGCGTTCTCGCTTAATGCCGATTTAAATTCTTATGAGGAGGGAGCCACTGAAAGTCCAGTTTTCCCCTTGGTGTCTTTAGGGGCTTAGAAACCTCAAAAATGTCCTTCTAAAACTCACTTTTGAAAAAAAAGTAACTCGGAGTTGTTAAGTTTAGATGTTTTTTGGGAAGTTTTCGTGGTTGTGTGCTTGTGTGCCATTATGCCACGCAGGTGTGTCGTTGCTGTCTCCTCCAAGCATTGGTTGGAGATGTGAATGCAATATTTGTACATGTGTGTGGGACGAGGGCAAACTTTCAAGAATAGATTTACGAATGCAATCTCAAACAAAATGCTCTTTTTTCCCTCCCCTTTATTAAATCCTTTTTGATACAAAATATTCCTAGTCCTGTGTTGGCAGTAAACTAAGGGTAATATATTTGGAACCGAAGACCTTCTAACTGTGACTATGGTGTGGGAACTGAGACACCCAGCACCTTTCAAAACCAAGTCCAATGTCTTTGTTACCAAAGCATTCTGATGGTTGAAAGCTATATTCATTGTTTCAGAAACACTAATCTGTTTTATTAAGCAATGTTTTTACTTTCAAATATGTTCAACAGGCTTGTGCTGTTATTAAATCCAGAGTTATTTTCTTATGTTGATGTAACCTTAACATTTCTTGCTTTGTTTGGGGATGAATGAGATCCAGTTATTTGATGAAGTGTCTATTGGTAATATTTCTACTTTTTAATATATTTAATAGCTTCCTCTTTCCAACACAGCTGTACATATGGTGCTGTAAGAGACAGACTCAAGAGTCACCAGGGTATTGCAAAAAAGATATTTAATATTCTGCACAATGCTGAACCCTGTCAGCAATTCCCTAGTGCTTTTTTAGTAAGGAGGTATGAGAAATGAAGGCTACCAGCTGATTCCGAGTTCCTAGGAAGACTATGGGCTGTGTGACATTTGGCTTTTTACATATTTTTTTAATTTAATATTTTATAATTTGGAAGAAATAAATTTCAAAAATCATTACAGACTCAGGAATGTATGTTAGGGAAAAATAATCCTTTTTTTTTTCTGTGTAGCTTTTTTTGTTTCTTGTCACATCTTAAGACAAATACTCCCTGCAGTAAAGTTTTCAGGCAGAGGCCTCCTGATAGGATTTGTCTTGTGTTCTAAGAAACTTGCTCTTGCTCGAGACTTAATGAAACAAAGTAGTCTATTTACTATAACTTGATAGGGAAAATTTTGTACACCCTATCATACAATGTCCTTTTCTTTTCCGAAACTGATGATTTTTCAAATTCTTAAAAGTAAAAATTCCTGGAACAGTTAGATCCAGATGCAGCTCAGATGGTCCCTCACTAGATCTCTTCCAGAGGCTTCATCCAAAGCATCTGCAGGATCCCACTTCATTTTCTTTCTGTCTTAGTGCAGCAATGCCCATCGTACTGTGAAAGTTCATAAATTTGTGTCTCTGACGTCTCTAGTTGGAAATGGACAGGCACTTTTTGCTCCTGCTCTTTTTTCCAGAGCTGAAAACTAAGCTCCAGATGCTGAAAGATTTTACTACAGTTCAAAAGGCTTTGGAAAAACTGCTTTAATGAAAGTGTATTTAGCAAAATTTTTCAAATGTTACATTTCTGTCATGGCTTTTATTTTTTGCAGTAATATTGCATGGGTTATTTAATTCATCCTAAGAAATACGTGACAGTTTTTTCTGTCTGCTCTTGCAAAATAAATATACCTCTTCTACTCTTCCATTTGAAATGTAAATTATGATCAGTGAATGTACTCTTGTAAAGAATATATACTTTTTTGTAATAATTTC
>JACBWW010002096.1:0-10420 GCA_020086605.1 Lanius collurio | reverse complement strand
TTGTTTTCATGTTTATTCTTTATTCCTTTCCTTCTTTCTTAATTTCTTTTTTCTTCTCTTTTTTCATTTTCTTGTTGATTTCTGTCTTTTGGTTTTCTTCCTTTCTTCCTGTCTTTCATTTTCGTTATCTTTTTGCTTTTTTATTCCTTTTTTTTCTTCCTTTTCTATAGGTGTGGGTTGTTTTCTTTTTAGTTTTTATTGTTTCTTGTTGCTTTCTTCTTTCTTTTTCCCCCTTTTTTCTTTTGGTTTCGCATTATTCAGTCTTTCTTCCTTTTCTTTAACTTTCTTTCTTTCTTTCTTTCTTTCTTTCTAAATCTTTTTTCTTTCTTTCTTTCTAAATCTTTTTTCTTTCTTTTATATTTTTTCTTTTGTTTTTTTTTTGTTGCTTTCTTCTTTCTTTTTACTTTTTCTTATGTCTTTCTTTTTTTCTTTTTACTTTCTTCCTTGATAATTTCTTTCCTCTTTCTAAAATTCTTTTTCTTTCATGTTACTTAGTCTTTCTTTCCTTCTTCTTTTTCTTCACTTTTTAAACTTTCTTGTTGATTTCTTCTAGTTTTCTTTCAGTTATCTTTCCTTGTTAATTTTTTATGTTTGTTTCTTGTTCTTTTTTGTTGCTGTTGTAGCTTTCTGTCTTTCATTTTTCTTTTTTTGTTTTTTTCAGTTTTATTTTTTTACTTTTTTTTTCCTGTGTCTTTCTTTATGGTTCTTTTTTCTGTTCTTCCTTGTTGCTTTCTTTCTTCTTTATTTTTCTTGTTTTGGTATATTCTTGTTGGTTTCATGTTATTTAGCCTTTATTTATTTCTTTCATCTTTTCTTGTTTCATTTTCTTGTTGATTTCTGACTCTTCATTTTCTTTCTTTCCCTCTCTTTCTTTTTTCTCCTTATTTTCTATTTCCTTTTCTTCTTGTTTCCTGGTTTTAATTTCTTTCCTTGTTTTTCCGTTTAAAATTTTTTTCCTTGTTTCTTTTCTTGTTGTTTTCTTCCTTTCTTTCTTTTATCTTTTTCTTCTATTTTGCTATTTTTTTCTTTGTTGTTGCTTTCTGTTTTTCTTTCCTTTTTTATTTTCTTGTCTATTTCTTCCTTTTGATTTTCTTCCTTTCTTACTTTCACTTTATTTTTGGGGTTTTTTCTTTCTTCATTTATTTCAATGTTCTTCCTTGTTTTATTTCCTTTTTTTTATTTCTTATTGCTTTCTTTTTTTCCCATTTTTCTTTTGTTTCACATTGTTGAGTCTTTTTTTCTTTCTTTCATTTATTTTTAATTTTTCTTTGCTTTTTAAATTTTCTTGTTGATTTTCGTTTTCTTTTTGTTTTCTTGTTGGTTCTTTCACTTTTTCTTGTTCATGTCACATTATTGAATCTCTTTCTTCATTTTTGAATCTTCGTTCATTTGTGGGTTTTGTTGCTTTCTGTCTTCTCTCCTTTTTCTCTTTTATTTTTTCTTTTGTCTTTTTGTTCTTGTTTTCTTTCTTCCTTGTTTCTTTCCTCTTTCTTTTTTTCTTTTATTTTCTTCTTGGTTTCATGGTATTTATTTTCCTGTTGGTTTCATGTTATTTAGTCTTTCTTTTTTTCTTCCTTTCATTCTTTCATTTTTATTATCTTTTTGCTTTTTTTTCTTTCTTCAATTTTAATGGGTTTTTTTTCCTTTTTTATTTTTTATTGTTTCTGGCTGCTTCTTTCTTTTTTTCATTTTTCTTCTTGGTTTCAAATTTTTGAGTCTTTCATTCTTTTATCTTTTGTTTTTGATTGCTTTTCTCACATTCTTGTTGATTTCTTTTAGCTTTCTTTCTCCATTTTTTAATCTTTTTTCTTTTTTTCCTTTTTTTTTTGTTGCTTTCTTTCTTCTTTTTTTGTTTTCATTCTTTTCTTCGGCTTTTTTCTTGTGTCTTTCTGATCTTTTTTCTTTCTTCCTTGTTTCTTTCTCTCTTTTTTTTTTTAATTTTTCTTTTATTTTCTTGTTGGTTTCATGTTATTTAATCTTGCTTCCTTTGTTTGTTTCTTTGTTTCTTTCTTCTTTTTTTCCTTACTTTTTTTCATTTTCTTGTTGATTTCTCTTTTCATTTTCTTTCTTTCTTTTTCTTTCTTTCTCTTTTTTTCCCTTATTTTCTCTTCTTTCTCTTTCCTTTTCTACTTATCCTGTCTCTTTACTTTCTTTTTTTGTTCCTTCATTTTTTAATGTTTTATCTCCTTTTTTCTGTTTTTTGTGTCTTGTTGCTTTCTTCCATTCTTCTTTTTGTTTTGCTTTCTTTTCCCTCTTTTGTTTCTTTTTTGTTGCTTTCTGTCTTTCTTTTTTTCCTTTTTGATTTCTTTCTTTTTTGTTTTCTTTCAGCTTCTACCTTTCTCTTCTTTTTTGTCCTTCTTCCTTGTTTCTTTCTTTCCTTACTTTTTGGTCTTTTTTTTACATTTATTTCCTTATTGGTTTCATGCTATTGAGTCTTTCTTCTTTTCTTTTTTTCTTCTCTTTTTTCAATTTCTTGTGGATTTCTCACTTTTCATTTTCTTTCCTCCTTTCTTTTTTTATATCATTGCTTTCTTTTTCTGTTTCTTGTCTCTTTATTTCTTCTACTTTTCTTCCTTTCTTTTTCCTCTTCTTGTTGCTTTCTATCTTTTGGCTTTCTTTGTTTCTTCATTTTTTTCCCTTTTTTGTTTGTTACTTTCTTCCTTCCTTCCTTCCTTCTTTTTATTTGTTATCTTTCTGCTTTCTTTTTCCTTTTTCCTTTTTTTTTTTGTTGTTGCTTTCTTTTGTCTTTCTTCCTTTCCTTTTGGCTTTTTTTTCTTTTTTTGTTGTCTGTTGCCTTTCTTTCTCTTCTTTTTTCTTTCTTCCTTGTTTATTTCTTCCTTCCATTTTTGTCTTATTTAATTTCTTTTGTTGGTGGTTTCCGGTTATTTAGGTTTTTCTCTTCTTTTCTTTTCATTTTCTTCTTCACTTTTCATTTTCTTGTTGATTTCTGTCTTTTCATTTTTTTTCCTCTCTATCTTTCCTTCCTTTTTATTATCTTTTTGCTTGTTTGTTTTCTTTCTTTTTTAATGTTTTTTTGTTGTTGTTGTTTTCCTTTTTTATTATTTCTTGTTGCTTTCTTCTTTTTTTTTAAATTTTTCTTACTGGTTTCATATAATTGAGTCTTTCTTCTTTTCTTTTCTTTTTCATCACTTTTTGTATTTTCTTGTTGATTTCTGTGTTTTCATTTCGTTTCTTCCTTTTCTGCTTTCTTCTTTTCATTTTTATATATTTTTGCTTTCTTTTTTCTTCTTTTTATTTTTCTTCTCTTTTTTACTTTTCTTTATTTCTATCTTTTGAATTTCTTTCTTTCTGTACTTCTTTCTTTTTTTGCTTCATTTTTTAACTTTTTGCTTTCTACTTTTCTTTTATTCTATTTTTCTTTTCTTTCTCCTATTTTTGTTTTTCTTTTCTTTCTTTCATTCATGTTTTTATCTTTTTGTTTCCTTTTTTCTTTCTTAACTTTTGAATGTTTTTTGTCTTTTTTCCTTTGTTTTGTTCCTTGTTGCTTTCTTCGCTATCTTTCATGTTTCTTCTTGGTTTCATGTTATTAAGTTTTTCTTTCATTCATCTTTTATTTTTCTTGGCATTTTGCATTTTTCTTATTGATTTTTTTAGCTTTCTTTCTTTCTTCATTCTTCTATCATTTTTCTTTCTTTTTCCTGTTATTTTTTGTTGCTTTATTTCCTCTTTCTTTCCATTTCTTTTATTTTTTCGTTTCTTTGTTTGTCATTTTTCGTTCTTTCTTGTTTCTTTCTTTATTTTCCTTTCTTTTTTTTGTTTAATTTTTTGTTTTCTGTTATTGAGTCTTTCTTTTTCTTATTTTTTTATCTTTTTCCTTTGCTTTCTTTATTGCTTCTTTTTCATTTTTAATGTTTTTTTTCTTTACTATTTTGGTATTTCTTTTTCTTTTCTGCTTAGCTATCTTTTTTTTTTCTTATTGATTTCACAATATTGAGTCTTTCTTTTTTTTTTTTTCTTTCTTTTTCTTTTCTATGTTTCTTATCTCTGTTTTCTGTCTTTTTTCTTTTCTGTTTCTTGCTGCTGGCTTTGATTTCTTTCTTTTTTTTCCCTTTTTTTAATTTTCCTTCCTTCCTTCCTTCCTTGCGGGGGCGGGGGGTTGACGTCACCTACCCCAAATTCACTGCAACCTCCCAGAAGCCACTTAGAGGCCCCAAAATTGTCAAAAAGCAGCAGGAGCCCCCCAAAAGCAGCTCCTGCTTTCCCTCAAAGCGCCCCACTCCAAGTGCCCAAACGACTCCACCCCTCCCAAACATCATCCCACCCCCACAATGCCATGCCATGCCATGCCATGCCATGCCATGCCATGCCATGCCATGCCATGCCATGCCATGCCATGCCATGCCATGCCATGCCATGCTGTCTTGGTTTGAAAAGACAGATGTCTGTTAAGGAAGACAGGAGCCTCCCTTGAAGTGAAGGATGCAACCCCCTTCTCTCTGAATTATTATAAATTTGAAATTAAGGGGCTTTCAGGCAAAGATATAAAGAATAGGAATAACAGTTCTTTACTAAAATACAGATGTATAAACAGGCAAACAAACAACAATAACTACAGTGGTGACAACAAACAGAACCACAAACCCAGTGCAGCCTCTCTTGGCTGTCAGGCCCTTTCCCCTTTGGTGCAGTTCCAGTCACAGCCGCCAGGGGCGCTGGCGGCTCCTGGTGAGCAGGGCAGGTGCGATGGTTCTCCCGCGGCTGCAGGGGGCGCTCCGGAGCGAGCTCGGGGAGCACGCGGTGATGGCCGCCCGGGATCTGCGAAGGGGTGCAAGAAGGACTTCACAAACCTCCCTGGGCAGCTGATCCTGGGGTCTGTCTGGGCTCTCCCGGCCAGGCAGGCTGGGGCAGGAGCAGGAGCACGACTTCCGGGTGGCAGGCGAGATGTATCGAGCTGCGGAGCTGTGGTAGGAATCCCCGGAGGTCTCGGCAGGCGGGACGGGCAGGGCTGCAGATCAGCGAAGGCTGAGGCAGCAGGGTCTGCAGCTGAGCTCCCAGTGAGGCAGGGAAGGACAGGCTCTGGATCCCAGGGTTCTTCCAGCAGAGAGGAAAAAACGGCAGGAAAACCCGCAGTGCTGACGAGAGAGTCTCTCCCGTCTCCACACCAAGTCCCGAGAGTCCAGCACACGCCCAGGTGAGGACAGTAGCCCCAGATGGGCTCCTCCCCCGCCGTGGCCAGTTCTTTTGTTTCCCTAAGTACCCTGTCATTTGTTGACCTGGTAACATAGCATGGGAAAAAATTCCTCAAGAGAAAAAAAAAAAAAGGGAATTCTCAACCCCCAACATTATCCACCCCGAATTTTTTTCCATACTAACATGTTACATCAAACATAACTCTTTTAACTATATACACACATGCATCGCTTGAATTATATACATATATACATATATACATACAGACACTGGTACAAGTGCAGTACCATGGGCAGTTACCCCACAACAAGGTCCCCTTGAGGTATGCATCGGGTCTCTCCATCTTTCTGCATCACCCACCAGGTGCAACCTGGTCCCTGTGCGAAGACCACCCCACGGATGGGTTTGTCTTTGCTCGAGGCAGAATTAACCCAAACGGTTTTTCCAAGCATACCTCTCATGTGTACTACCGGAACCTTATCCCCATCTGTTGTTTGCAGGGGTTCAGAGTGGGCAGGGCCTGCTCGGTTGGTGGAACCTCGGGTGTTAACTAACCAGGTGGCCTTTGCTAAATGCATCTCCCAGTTTTTGAAAGTCCCCCCACCCAGTGCCTTCAAGGTGGTTTTCAACAATCCATTGCACCGTTCTACTTTGCCTGCAGCTGGTGCATGGTAAGGGATATGGTACACCCACTCAATGCCATGTTCTCTAGCCCAGGTGTTGATAAGGCTGTTCTTGAAGTGAGTCCCGTTGTCAGATTCAATTCTCTCGGGGGTACCATGTCTCCAAAGGACTTGCTTTTCCAGACCTAGGATGGTGTTCCGGGCTGTGGCATGAGGCACAGGGTAGGTCTCCAGCCACCCAGTGGTGGCTTCTACCATGGTGAGCACATAGCGCTTGCCTTGGCGGGTCTGAGGCAGTGTGATGTAATCAATCTGCCAGGCCTCCCCATACTTGTATTTGGACCATCGTCCACCATACCACAGGGGCTTCACCCGCTTGGCCTGTTTGATGGCAGCACATGTCTCACAATCATGGATCACCTGGGAGATACTGTCCATGGTTAGATCCACCCCTCGGTCTCGTGCCCACTTATAGGTGGCATCTCTACCCTGATGACCTGAGGCATCATGGGCCCATTGAGCTAGGAACAACTCTCCCTTATGTTGCCAGTCCAAGTCTATCTGGGACACCTCTATTTTTGCAGCCTGATCCACTTGTTGGTTGTTACGATGTTCCTCATTAGCCCAACTCTTGGGGACATGGGCATCTACATGGCGGACTTTCACAGGTAGATTCTTCACCCGAGTGGCAATGTCTTTCCAGTCATCAGCAGTCCAGATTGGTATCCTCTACGCTGCCAGTTGGCCTTCTTCCACCTTTCCAGCCAACCCCACAGACCATTGGCTACCATCCATGAATCCGTGTAGAGGTAGAGCCTTGGCCACTTCTCTCTTTCAGCAATGTCCAGAGCTAGTTGGACAGCTTTGAGTTCAGCCAGCTGGCTCGATCCACCTTCCCCTTCGGTACCTTGTGCAACTTGGCGTGTGGGGCTCCATACAGCAGCTTTCCATTTCCGGCTAGCACCCACAATCCGGCAGGAACCATCAGTGAAGAGGGCATATTGTCTTTCGCTCTCTGGTAGCTCATTATATGGTGGGGCTTCCTCAGCACGGGTCACTTGCTCTTCTTCTTCTTCTTCTTCTTCTGATAGTCCAAAGGTCTCACCTTCCGTCCAGTTTGTAATTATTTCCAACATCCCAGGGCGATTTGGGTTTCCAATTCGGGCGCGCTGTGTGATGAGGGCTATCCATTTGCTCCAAGTAGCATCAGTGGCATGATGGGTGGAGGGAACCTTTCCCTTGAACATCCACCCCAGCACTGGTAGTCGGGGTGCCAGGAGGAGCTGTGCCTCTGTACCGATGACTTCTGAGGCAACTTGGACTCCTTCATAGGCAGCCAAGATTTCCTTCTCGGTGGCAGTGTAGTTGCCCTCAGAACCTCTGTAGCTTCGGCTCCAGAATCCCAGTGGTCGGCCTCGAGTTTCTCCAGGCACCTTCTGCCAAAGGCTCCAGGACAGACCCTTGTTCCCAGGTGCAGAGTAAAGCACGTTCTTCACCTCGGGTCCTGTCCTGACTGGGCCAAGGGCCACCGCGTGAGCGATTTCCTGCTTGATCTGGGCGAAGGCTTGCTGCTGTTCAGGGCCCCAGTGGAAATCGTTCTTCTTGCGGGTGACCAGGTACAGAGGGCTCACAATCTGGCTGTACTCAGGGATGTGCATTCTCCAAAAGCCTATGGCACCTAGGAAAGCTTGTGTCTCCTTCTTGTTAGTCAGTGGAGACATGGCAGTGATTTTATTGATAACCTCGGTGGGAATCTGACGCCGCCCATCTTGCCACTTCACTCCCAGGAACTGGATCTCTCGGGCAGGTCCCTTGACTTTGCTCCTTTTGATGGCAAAACCGGCTTCTAAGAGAATCTGGGTGATTTTCTCTCCTTTTTCAAATACTTCTGCTGCTGTGTTCCCCCACACAATGATGTCGTCAATGTACTGCAGATGCTCTGGGGCCTCACCCTTTTCCAGTGCAGCTTGGATCAGTCCATGGCAGATGGTGGGACTGTGCTTCCACCCCTGGGGCAGTCGGTTCCAGGTGTACTGCACGCCCCTCCAGGTGAAGGCAAACTGAGGCCTGCACTCTGGTGCCAAAGGAATGGAGAAAAATGCATTGGCAATGTCAATGGTGGCATACCACTTTGCTGCTTTGGACTCCAGCTCGTACTGAAGCTCCAACATGTCTGGCACAGCAGCGCTCAGTGGTGGAGTCACTTCATTCAATGCACGATAGTCCACGGTCAGTCTCCATTCCCCGTCAGACTTGCGCACAGGCCAGATGGGGCTGTTGAAGGGTGAGTGGGTCTTGCTGACCACCCCTTGGCTCTCCAGCTCACGGATCATCTTGTGGATGGGGATCACAGCATCTCGATTTGTCCGGTACTGCCGGCAATGCACTGTCGAGGTGGCAATTGGCACTTGTTGCTGTTCCACTCTCAGGAGTCCAACTGCAGAAGGACTCTCTGATAGTCCAGCCAGAGTGTTCAATTGCCCAATGCCCTCTGCCTCCACAGCAGCAATCCCAAATGCCCATCTGAGTCCTTTTGGGTCTCTGTAATAGCCATTCCGGAGGAAGTCTATGCCCAAAATGCACGGGGCCTCTGGGCCAGTCACAATTGGATGTTTCTGCCACTCTTTCCCAGTCAGGCTCACCTCGGCTTCTAACAGGGTCAGCTGCTGTGATCCCCCTGTCACCCCAGCAACAGACACAGGTTCTGCCCCCACATATCTTGATGGCATTAGAGTACATTGTGCACCAGTATCAACCAACGCTTCATATTTCTGTGGCTCTGATGTGCCAGGCCATCGGATCCACACCGTCCAAAAAACACGGTTCTCCCGTGCCTCTTCCTGGCCAGAGGCAGGGCCCCTCTAGCCTTGGTTATCATTCTGTCCCTGGGCATACATGGTGGAGGTGCCTTCAAGGGGGTCTGACATGTCATCATCTCTTCTGTAATACCTGGCAGTCTGGTCACGGGAGGCTGAGGCTACTTTCACCTTAGCAGAGCCCCCTCGATTAGTGCCTCCCCCCTTGAGTTCACGCACCCGTGCTGCCAGGACAGACGTGGGTTTCCCATCCCACCTTCTCATGTCTTCCCCATGGTCGCGGAGAAAAGACCACAGCTCAACTCGGGGGGGTGGTGTACCCTCTCTCTCTAGCTGGGGAATGTTGGGCTCTGACTTGGCGACCTATGATTCGCACTGGTGCCACACTGATCTTCCTCATCTCCTCCCTCATCTCTTCCCTCATCTCCTTTCTCAACTCTTTCATCTCCTCTTTGAGGTCCTTAACCACAGCAGACACATGGGCTTTCAGTGGGCCATTGACCATACTATCATAATTCCTCTGTTGGCGACAGAGCCCACTGTTTCTCGGTTGTCATCAGCATTGATCGTTGCAATGAAGGTGGTGTATTGCTGTGGCCCTAGCTTAGCCAAGTTCCACAGCATCTGCCCTGTGCACTTGACTCTATCGGGGTCATTATCATGCTGTCCTTCCCTCCCAAAGAGTACCTCTAATACTGCCACCTCTCTTAGCTGCTGGATCCCTTCTTCGAGTGTCTTCCACTGCATCTTATGATGGTACTCCTGCATTCTGTCTTTGTGAATGAACCTTTCTCTCACACTCGTTAAAAGCCGTTCCCAGAGAGAAATGGGCCCCGGCTCCCTCACAAATATCCGGTCTACACCCGAGTCCTGGGCCAAGGAACCCAAATGCCTTGCCTCCCCACTGTCCAGTTGCACACCTGTGCCCATAAGGTCCCAAACCCGAAGCAGCCAGGTTGTATAAGGCTCACCTCCCCGCCGCACAATGTCTTTTCGCATGTTACGGAGACTGTCGTACGACAGGGACTCGGTGATGATTTCAGGTTCAGGCTCTCCTGCTGGTTGTGAGGGCCCTGGTTCCCCATCATCATTAACTGGTCTTACTGATTTGGTTTTATATTTCCTCCTCTGCACAGGGGCAACTGCTGCTGGCTGTGGCTGCCCTTCTGGCTGCCCTTCTGGTCCAGCTGGAACCTGGACAGTTGTAACATCCGTGGGTTCTTCTGCTGCACCCTCGGACTCACCCTCTTTGGGGCAGGGAGAGGGTTTTTCACTAGCTGGGGAGGTGTATTCCCTCAGAACCTGGCTTATCTCCTGCTGCATCTGGCTCATCTCCTGACAAATTTCCTTGCGCACCTGGCCCATCTCCTGACACATGTCCTGACACAGCTCCTGACACAGCTCCTGCATTCCCTTCACCAATACCCCCACCCACTTCGGGTGGTCCATTTCTGAGGTGGGCTGTTGGGCAGTATCAGGCTGTGGGACAGGATCTCTTGTCTCTGGGGCTGTGTTGGGCTCTGGGGCAGCATCAGGCTCTGTGGCACAATCTCTAGTCTCTGGGGCCACATCAGGTTCTGAGGCATCATTTTTAGGCTCCGGGGCAGGTGCCTGGGTAGTTATCCAAGCCAATTTTACTTTATCTTTGAGTGCTAAATAGAGTAGAGCCACCAACAGCACCAGATACAGTAAACCTATGAACAACACTTGGCTAGTACCTAGGGGAAATCTAAACCCTTCGAAAATTAGTGGGGTAGGCCTGAAGAACTGGTTGAGGGGTTGAGAGAAAGCTTCCCCTGGTGTCATTTCCTCACAAAAGGTACCATTTTT
>JACBWW010002095.1:0-10424 GCA_020086605.1 Lanius collurio | reverse complement strand
AGGTAACACAAAGAGTAAAAGCATTAATAAACTCTGATTCTATGAAGCTGTGTTAAATGCATTCAGAAAAAATAGGAAGCAAGAATGAGCCAGCAGGCTCCAAGCAGTGAGGAGAGTTCTGGTGAACCTGCTGCACATTGTCATGTGAGATTCTACTTTTAAGGATCAAAATTTCCTGCTGTGTTAGGCTCTCTGACAGCCACAGCTTCTCTGGGCCACAGCAGTCCTAGAGGAGCCCTCAATGGTACATGGGCTAGAGGATTTCCAGGGATCTTCCAGGGGAAAGCAGTTCAACAAAATACCTCTTTACACCTGTACTTTCTCAGATGCCTTTATTTTTGCCATGGTATCAAGTAACAAAGCAGAGAAGAAAAGCTGGGATGGTGTCAAATGGTTAAAAAAAACAGGAATTAACAGATACAATGGCAGCAAATCTCAACTGGTTGTGTCTGGCACGTAGAAAGGGAGGTGTGTAGGTGTGAAGCAAAGGGTATCAACAAGCAAAGTGCCATCAGCCTCCACACAGGTGAGAAAAGAGGTCAGCAAGGGCCCTACTGGAGCTGGGAGTTTGGAGCAGCTCTCAGGGGAGACTCCACTCAGTCATTGAGAGCCTGATCAGCACCAACCTTCCTCACAGGGGCCAGGCAGGGGGCAGTTCAGACCTTTGGTGTTGAAAAATTTACAAATAACAGAGCCAGTGCTGAATCAAAAGATGCATTTGCTCAAACTGAGAAGCCATGAACTGTAAAACCTAAGTTGAAGAGAGGGCTTTCCCTGAAAGCATTATAAAGGCTTAGTTTGGCAACCAGAGATTTTCTTTTTTTAATATGGTGGAGTGCAACACAATGGAAAAGACCACAGAAGCCATGACATGGAAAATTATGATTTGCTGAACACTGCATTTAAAAACCTTCAGTACCTCTGTCTTTATCCAGGGACCAGCCTGGGAGCAGGAGGGTATTTCTGCACAGTGAGTGAAGGGATTCCTCTGTGCATGACATCAAAGGCTAAATTTTCACTACATAACATTTTTGTCTTTTTGAAAAGAATGGAGAACTTATGTAAAATCAGGATTCTGTGACATGGAGTACCTTCTTTGTCATACAATCCTGGCTTTATACAGCTTTTTTTACCCTATATAGTTTTATACCATTTTTCCTTTAATTTTCCTGTGTAAACAAAGCCAATCACATACGAAATATTTGGGGACAACTTTTCTATGGTCAGAAATCTTTCTAGTTCCTCTGCTTTCCACGGCAACTCACCACAACTGGTGTTTTGATCCAGGATGGGTTAAGCAATCCTTGTGAGGTCTAAACATTTTAGGGGAGGGAAGTTAGATTTTCAGACCTGACAAATGTTTAGCATCCTCCACGTGAGATGGGAGTGGAGGGGACCATCCTGCAGGTGCTGGGACAGAGGCACTGGGGCTGAGTGGGGCCAGAGGGCCTCGACCTCCACCTGCTGTGTGACGCTGCCAGGGCCCTCTATTAGATTAAACATCCTCATTTTCCAGTCACCAGATTTCTCCCTGCAGGAAGAGCCAGTCATTGTCAATATTTATAAAGCCCTATGAGACCTCCTCGCTGTCAGGTGAAAAGGGTTTCATCATTAGGAGTTTCCAAGTCTTCAGTGACATTTGATGAAATCATATTAAGGGTAATTATATTTGAGGGGAGCACGTCTAAGTTCTAATGAGGCTTTATAGTTATTCATTCATTATCTGATTTCTTCATTTTCTTTTTCCAAAGGTTTGTTTGCTTCATTCAGCTAAATTAAGGGAGAGTCATGTTCATAGCCTCTTCCCTTTGACTTTCAGGTCCTTTACTGAGTTTTATGACTCTGTGCTGGTGAATATTTGCACACAGTTTCTTGATTTTTTAGCTTCTAGGGAGTCCCATTATGTGTGAGAAAGTCTGGACAAGAATAGCTTTATGAATAATACACTTCCAGGTTTACAGACCACACTTTGGGGGGTTTTATTGAAGGAAATTGTTACATAAAAGAGTGGGCTTTATGTTTTCAGAAAGGGCTGCAGTTTGTGGGATGAAATCCAGGCACTACAGATGCTTCACACAAGAATTATATGCAGATTTGTAGCATAAATCCTGTTTTGGCCACATATTCTGGATTGAAAGGGAAATGGACTGAGAATCACACAGAGTTGTGCTAAAGATGAATATCTTTTCATTTAGTTCATTATTTAAGTCCCTGACATGGGAAAAAAGGCTCTGTATTTTAACAGGAGAGCATATTGTCATTCATTTCTTCCATCTCTTTCTGTGCCTTTTCCATGAGGAATCCAAGTAAGATACATCCACTAAAAGATGCAAATTATATCCATAATCATAATTATAATTAACTATCTAGATTGCCTGCAATAAAGAGGGTGAAGAAGTGATAAAGGTGCCAGTTGGCTTCTGTGTAAGGATGTGTTTCTCAAAAACTTTTCCTGATTTCTGGTTAAAAATCCTTTTTCAGGGGACATGAAGTAAGTTTTTGGAATTGTACACTGTGAACAAACACCATAAGGAACAGCTTCTGATAAGAAATATGAAGTACCAAAATATTATCAGAGCACAGTTTTTCAATATTGCGTATCTGTAACTGATTAATTTCCTAAAAAAAAATATTTCTAATTTCCTAAATTAATGATTTTTAAAATGTAAAACCTTTTTCCTGTTTTTTCTTAAATTGTCCTGTAAGTACATAGTCTCAGATCTCTCATACTTTGAGATACAAACTACCCAAGCCAAGGATCTGAGAATCAAGCTCCTGTAAAATTCAGTAATTCTGGAAATTCACAATTCAAATCTAGATATTTCCAGATAGCCATTTTGTTTTTATTAGCTGGACATCTGAATTCTGGGCTGTTCCCAGTCTCAGGTTGAATCCAATTGGGTCTTGAACATCTCTCAGATTTCACCTGCAATTAAATGCTATGTTTTTCTTTCCATATGATTTCTCTTTGTCAAAAATAATCAGGTACTCCCTCTCCTTTGCAAAAAAAAAAAATTACCTCTGATTTAGCTCTGCTAGAGCCTGCATCTACATGAAAGGAACTTTCAATAGGCTACCTCCATTGCCTCTATTTTCAAATCACAATATTTGCATAGACTGTCTCCTTACAAGAATAAATAAAAGAGAGAAAGCAAAGCAATAAAAGGAAAATTCGAGGATAAAAGAAATAATTTGCAATGCTGGTGAAGGCAAAGCATCGTGCTACATCTTTGTTTTTCAAATAACCCAAACCAGCTTCAAAGTTAGACTCTAAAGGCAGGATCAATATCCATAGCAACTAATTGCATTTACTGCACCTGCTGGACAGTGCAGTGGCTGTGTGCACGAATACCAGAGTAACCAGGCTGCTACAAATGACACAGAACCTGGCTGAAGGTCTGTCCTTGGGCTCCTCTGGCCATCCTCAGAGTATTCTGCTGCTATGCTCAGACTCCCTTATGTTTTTGAGAAATATATTGTCCTTCCTCTTCTACTGTTGTTGACACCAAAAGCATTCACCGAAGAAGAATTAAAGAAACTCAGTCCCCCTCCCTCAGCCCATGATGATTACAAAAATCTTGGCACAGGTGGCACAGAGAAACTGCTGCCTCCTTACCATTAGGCAGTGCCACTCCCCCTTTCTCCTGCATGCAGCTCTCCCTCTTCTGTTTGGAGTAACTGGATGCTGCTCAGGGCAGGCATTGTCCTCACACTGTTCAGTTACTCAGTGCACAACATAAAGGACTTCCAGTCCTGGGCTGGGACTACAGGCTCCTTCCATACAGGAACTAACACATCCATAGGGGGTTATTAATGCTCCTTGCAGCACCCCTCTGTCAGACAGCACTGAGCTGAGCAGTTTGTTCCATTGCAGACTGAGCATGACCACCTAAGCCCAAACAGCATTTCTATCAACCGTTCAGCAGTGCTGTGTTCAAAATGTTTACAAAAGCAGAACAATATCCTGTAATTGGAACTTCTCCTTGTGGATATTGCACAAGGAGAATACTCCTTCTTGGTGTTTATCAAATATTGTAATTCAGCTGAATTTCTTTATGAAACAATAATCCATTCAGTGTAAAAGGCTGACAATATTAGCAATTCTTTTGTGTGTGGTTTAGTCCTATTTGATTGCACAGATAACATGCTTCTGTTTCTATTTGTCAGTTTTATATACACAACTTGTAGAGTCAGAAAGAGACCAGGGTCTGAAATACATAGAGAAGATCAATAAACAGCAACAAAGACATCTTTTAAGTGTTAACATTTCCTTTCTGGGTCCTGTAAGCCTTGCCAAGAATTGCCTATGAATATATGATCTTATTTAAAGCACATTTGCTTTGTGATATGTGTTCAAAAGGTACCTTTATGAAACAGACCTTGCTCTTTTTAAAATTTGTTTGTCCCAAAACAATTAATTGACAAGCGTTAATTAATACCCACCAAAATAATTTCCTTGCTCTGATATAACCCTTGAACCCTTTGTTAGTGCTTTCCAGCCAGTCCTTTCTAAGAAGAGAAGCAACATTCACTGGGCAGAGAGTGAAATGAATGTTTGGGCTCATTTTCTGTACGTGTGCAGTCCCCCTCTGCCCATGTGTGTGAGCAGCCCTTCTGTTTTGTCCTGCTCTTATCTGACAATTACCATTGCCTGGGAAAGCAGGGGCTGTTGCAGCCCCAAGTCACGGAGTCACAGCCACGGCTTGCACAAACGCAAATGAGGACATTGACAAAGCCCAGAGTAATAAATCTGTGTCAGGAAGATGGATTTGGGTCAGTTTTCACCCCTCTGTGCAGCCCTGGGTCTGCAGAGCAGCCCAAGGGCCTCAGTGCTGATGCTGCCCTGGTCCCTCTCTAAGCCTCATTGTAAATCCATGCAACAGCAATTTCTGCCCGGATTTCTGCCTGAACTGATGTGAGAATTGTCCTGGAGGAGGCTGGGGGAGAGGACAGACAGGGAGGACAGGGGAAGGGTGTGGTGGCTGCTGCATTTGCTCTGCATGCTCAGCCCCTGCCCTCTCTCCTCCTTCAAAAGCAAACACGGAGAAATCCCTGCAAGGTGCAGCACTGGGGGGACAGCAGGGACAGCAGAAGGGGCAGAACGAGGCTGCCAGCAGAGATCTGCACCCATTCTCCCTCCTCCTCTCAGGAAGGTACCCACATGGTCTCGTCCATGGCCCAGGAATGACACTTAGGAGCATGTCACCACTGGTTAGCATCTCCTTTTCCTTCACACTCTCATCAGTGATCCTCGTTGTACTGGTTGCCATTGCTGGCAGCCATTCTCTTTCCCTGTGCATTGTATTTCCTCCTGCGTTCAGGGCAGGGAAAGTTCAGCATTCAGAGCAGCTTTTAGAGGGGTGGTGAGGTCGGTGTTATTCTGGGATGGGGTCGTGGTGCAGGGACTGACATTTTGTGTGTTTACATCAGATCTGCCTTGTGCAGTTATAATCAGCCATGCTACCAGGACTATAAGCTGGAATGATTCAAGTCCTGTGGCCTCTACCATTGCAACATAAATTCCACTAAAAATAGTAATAATAAGAGGAACTGGAGACATTTAAGCAGGAGTCTGGGCCAAGTATAAGCAAGGATGGAAAAAAAACAAATAAAAGATTATCTGTCCTTTGAAACACCCACCTTCCTGCCAATTCAAATATTGACTGGCTGAAGAATAGGAAAAAATCACTGCTTGCAGCAGAATTGAAATGGCAGTTTGCTTCAGAGATAACCCAGAAAGCAAAAATTATGTTTGGAGGCTTCCAACAAGGACCAAGGCTCCAAAACAAGAAAGAAAAGGCACTGTGTGCCTTGAGGAGGATATCTCAGGGATGTTTTTTCAGTGTGAAATCTAAGTGGAGACATAAATCTCACACCCAGGATGCATTGTGGTATTTAGTGGTCATAGATTAGAATATCCTTGGTTGGAAAGGACTCAAAAGGATCATCAAGTCCAACTCCTGGTGCTGCACAGTGATGACACCAGATTTATAGGGTGGTTGTGCAAACATCCTCCTTGCCTGTTGTTTCCATGGACAGGGTGGGAAATGGATGTGGAACTGATCTGCCTGAAGAGAAAACTTGTGCATTCAGAGTATCCTCCAACCAGATCCATTTTCTTTCTCTGTTTCTAATCCTGAAATGGTAACAAACAACTTCCTGTTGTGTTCTCGAAGTGATTATCCATCTCACACCACCATGGGGTGTGCTTGGTGACATGACTTCCAACAACTCCCCTGTCTTCCATCACACCCTGAAGTCAGCATTGTTCTTGTTGTGTTAGGGTTTGTTTTGACCATTATTTTAATTTCAGTGTGATGGATGATGGTTTGGCTTGACTTTTTAAAATTTGTTGTTTGCATCCAGTGATTTTTTTTGTCAACACAAGACAATAAACTTCAAAATAATTCTTTCAGGCTGAGATGTTCATTTTTTTTTTACTGCAAGAAAGGCCTGTAGAGATCAATTATAGGAACAAAGAACTAAAATCTAGCCCCTTCTCTAGTATTAATTAAATATTTTATCCTATAGTGAACAAAAAGTGTATTAGACCTTGCCACAGTCCTCAAAGGTGTTATTACCACACTGGATGAGGGCAAATAAAGCCAGGAAAGTTGTAATTTGCTTTAGGTCATTTATCCAAACTGATGCAAAATAAAAAACAGAGCACAAAATGTCCTGTTCTAGATCAGTTTCTCTTGCCATCAGCCAGTGCTTGCCCTGCTGGCATGCAGAGCAGTGTGGGCAGTGCCTTTGCTCTTCTTGGCCCTCCCTGCACATGAATAAGGATTGCAAAGGCCTCAGTTTTCACTGGCTGCCTCCCACAGCCTGGCTTAGGAACTGACACTGTGTGGCCTCCTCTGTCCCTGCTTTGGGCTGTGATCTCCAGGCTCCACTGTAGGAAATTCTTTCCCACCTCCTGAGGAACAGAAGGGGAATTGGGCAGAGGCAGGAGGAACAGCAGCACTGTGGAGTCAGCAGACCCAGCTGCTGGTTCTGGCTCTGGCCCTGAGCTGCTGTATGGCTCTGAATCTTCTGTACCTCAGTTTGCCCATTCATATGGCCAGGATTAAGAAATTTGAGATTTTTCAATACTTCCTATATATTTTTTATCTCAAAGGAATGTTGAAATAAGAACTGATTGAGGAGCATCTTAAAGTCTATGCTCTCTCTATGCAAAAAATGTAGGGTATCACATAAAATTATTTTTATGACCTTTATTTGCTTTAAAAACAATAACAGGTTGACTATTCTGTGTATTTTATTATTCTTTCCTTCCTAAACTTCATTCATATGCTCCTCCTTTTAAAGTCTCCAACTAACTAATGTTCTTGTGTAAAAAACTTTTTCCTAATGTTGCATAGAATTTTCTAAGTCATTCTCTGGTTACGAAGGCAGGCGAACCCTAACGAACAAATGGGAAGATTTGAGGCCACCTCAGCCGTGCCATCTGGTGGCCCTGGGCCTCCCGAAGGAAGGAGGTCTGCTTGCACCATCTAGTGGCTTCAGGTAACCGAGCCGAAGGCATTTTCCATCCCCAGCCCGCATCCCCAGCAAGCCTGAATAGTAAAAATACAGACGAGGCATTAGCAACTCTAAGTGAACACAGGAAATGCAAAAAGCAAACTTAAACTCCGGGAATAAAAAAGAGAATTTTCTACTAATCAGTTCTTTTCCCCCACACCCATTTTCATTTACTATTACCACCACTGAAAGCACAAGAAGGCAGAATCCTTAAGAAGTAAAATAAGGAGGAAAGTTCTTCCACAACAATACAAAAGAAGGCATCTGTCCAATCTCACTTCCAAGGGTCGATACTGTGGAGGTCAAACTGTGATTATTATCACACATCCTTCCTTCTGCTGTTGCTTAAGAACAGCTTTGCTTTCCTCCAGAGAGAAGTAGAGCTGTGAAAGCAAAGCTACAGAGAATATCTCATCACTTTTATTCAGTGAATGTAAAGAAAGGCATCTCCAAAGACTTCAGAAGTACAACTGGAATGACAGGAGCTGCATTATTCAGGGATAGAGTCACATTAAAAGTCTTTGGGTTTCCACTGAAGAAAATAAGAGTTTTGCAGTTGTCAAACACTCTGAGTGTGGGAATTTACCTGAGCTAAGCAAACAGCACCTTGCTCTCTCACCATGGAGATCCATGGACGTGTCAGAGGATGGAAAGCCCCCAGGAAGAGAGAGGCACTTGGCTGTGAAGTTCCAGGGTGTGTTTAATGGATGCATAATATATGTAGAAAGTAGAACACTTCACTATGAAACACATCACCTGCTAAACCACCAGGACAGAATTCTTTGTAAATGATAGCCTTCACTCAGAGTAGCCTTTGAGTCATGTCTGAGCATAAATACACAGTGACTTGGAAAGCCTTTTTGGGAATTTAAGCACTTGCTATTTGTCATAAAGTGCTTTTAGGGTCCTTCTGAAGAGAGAGGGCTCTACATCTTGCAGAGGCAACAGGAACCTATTTGGTTTAAAAGGTTCTGGGACTTTAAGAGAACTTGAGCTCAACTGAAAATTTTTTTATGCATATTGCTTTCCACTTGTAAATAAAAATTTAACTTCCCTTCAGTCACTGTGTTCTCTGAGACTAAAAATTAAATGAAAAAAGGCAAATAGTCCAGGGAGGTTATCCCTATGTTAATCTTGCAGAAAGGAGCTGGTGTGTATTCTCCAGACTGCAGGGACCCAGACACCTCTCTGTGGAGCTAAAACAATGAGAGGATGCATCTTGCTTTGCTGTGACCAGAGATCCATACAGGCCTGCAGAAGTGAAGGGAGGGCCATCCTTTGTCCAGGGGTTCAGCTCTCTCCCAGGTTTGGCCATTATAACCTACCAGACCATTTGTGCATTGCCCAGCTCTCTCTCAGATGTTATAATCTGCTTTACTTTGATTTTTTTCTTTTTCATTAAATCAGATTGCTTTGAGCCCTTCTTGCTATGAAGCTCTCTTTCAGCTAAACTTCTTTCTGCACAATTTTGACAGATATTTCAGGGAATAAGCCAGGAAGGCTCTGAAATGAAGCATCTCCTTTAAGGGTCTGTCAGTGTCTCAGTCCCTACTCAACCATAACAAACATTCAAGTGTGGTTGCTTTTCTGACTGATCTCTTTTCTGCACCTGCTCCAGCTTAGTTCTAAGGCAGCTGTTGCCTGTGAACTAATGATGCTTTTGGACTCCTGAGTACAGATTTTCTTACCACAAATCACTTAATCTTGGCAATATAATAATATGACTATAAACACTCCTATATAAGTACTTCTCTGACACACAGGCCTTCTTGCTCAGTCTCATAAAATGTGCCGATGATTTGCAATTTTGCAAGTTTCTCACATTTTTCTTTCCCCACTCTAGAGAGAGGAAAAGTGTTTTGCTTGATCTGTGCTTGTCAAATTCTTGCTGTGCTGGATTGCACCACTCTTCCAGCTTTCCAGGCAGCTTCCATCACCTTGAACAAGAGCTATTTATCACCATGAAAACTAAATTAATGTCCAAAGGCTGACAAACTCCTGCTTTCCTCAGTATTTGGAGTTATCCAAGAGATTAATGTGGAGATCAGTAAAGATATCTTCAAACACTAACACCCAAAGCCAAAGCATTGGTCAGGCTTTCACTGATTGATTGGCCAGGTCAAGTGCCCATGAGCTGGTGGGTGAAGTGGCACAGCTGGAGCAGGACAGAGGAGCAGTGAAGACACTTTCCATGTCATGAAGTTTCCTGGTGTTGTGAGAGGCTTCTGCATTCACAGCTCCTATTTCACTGTGTTTCCTCTTTTTTGCAATACACTGCAGCTGCTTCACAGATCTCCTCAATCACCCAGTGACACATATTTGTGCATGTGCCATGAGGAGTTTCTCTTTCTTGCTCAGCCAGCACAGGCAGGAAGTGATAAGGGCTGTGGTAGTTACAGAGGTGCAGCCAGCAGCAGGCCTGCAGCAAGAAACTCTCAGATAAACGGTGATTTAAAGTCCTTATCTAAGATGCTCCAAGGAACTGACATTAAAAAAAATAATAAACTCCAGAAATAATAATTATTAACAGAATTCAAAGAGCCTGACCCCAATCCCATGCTGGGTTTATAATTTCATGATTTTTTCTGACTTCAACAGAGCTGCTTCCCTCTGAAACTGCTGAAAGTGTAATCAGAGTCAGGGATCAAATCTTTTGGCCTCCTTATTTATAATTGAGCTGCTCTGAAAGGTTGTATAGCCCCTTGCTGATGCTATTCAGACTAAAAAGCAGGTGAGATTTTTAGATCAAAGCAGCATTTGCCAAAGTCAGCCACTTCAAATCCTTCTGTGTGAAGTGGTAGGCTGCAGAATTTTACAAGAACAGACTCCCTCATGGCTTTTTATGACACATTTTCCAAACAGTAGAAATGATGAGAACAGTTTCTAACGTGGTTTCCTGT
>JACBWW010002094.1:0-10426 GCA_020086605.1 Lanius collurio | reverse complement strand
CCTGCCAACCCTGCCTGCTCCTCCCTCGGCAGCTGGTCGCATCTGCTATCTGTTGAGAAGGGGATTTCTGGCTGTCTCACCCCACAGGTAAGTACAAAAAAACAAAATAAACTGAAAAATACTTCCCCCCCACCCAAAAAAAAAACCCAAAACAAAACAAACAAAAAAAAAAAAAACGAAAAAAAGTCCTGCAAGTGAACCCACGCAGAATCCACCTGTTCTTGTATTACTTCTGCTGCCACTTGCAGTGACGCCGAGCCAGGCTTTTTGTGCAAGACCCTACATTTACCTCAGCAGGAAAAAAAAGTTTTTGCATCTTGATCCGTTGATTTTATTGGTGGCGATGAGACAGGTCACTCGGGATGGAGTCCCATCTCCACGCTCCCTCCTCAGTTCCACTTTATTTCGAGGGATATGTGGAAAGTGGAGGTTATCCTTTACCCTGACCTCTAGGGTGGGCTCGTCACCCTCCTCCTGCAGATGAAGCTGGTGGATGGAAGCGGAGCCACCCGAAAGATGCCCCCTGGAGGCCAAGGGCGTGTCAAGAAACCCCGGGAAAGGGGAAACCACAGCCCCTGGCGTTCACAGACAGCCAGAGGAGGTGCACATGCACAGGCGCACACACATAAACGACCGTCGCTTCGGCGCTGCCCCTGCCACAGCCCTCAAGCCCCCCTTCCTCCTCAGCACGGGTTCAACCTACCACTTAGCAGCATTTCCAAATATTTATTCGATTAAATGTATAGAAAAGGCCTAATTGGGCGGTGGGAGGAGGCAAGCTAGTTAGCGAGATGCTAAGAGGAGTGGGAAGGGAGGCTTTGTATCTGCATTGCCCTGAGTAGGTCCCCTGCGCAGGGCTGGGGTGGGAGGGTCACCCCTCTCCCAAATCCCACCTACCCCCTGCTTCCTCCCCTCCAACCTCCATCCCAGCCTTTGAAGTGCTGCCGCAGCTGTTGGTGAGTGCGGAGGGGCCGCGGAGCCCTGCACAGCAGGATGCAGGGGAATTCCCTGCCGACCCCGCCTCCTGAGGAGCCTGGGGGACCGAGGAGCCTCCGGGGGCAGTGTCCGGGCCCCTGGCAACAAGAAGGCAGAAGAAATGTAGATGGGGTTGGTTTTAAAGCAGTATATTGTATGTTGTGTATAAGTCAGCAGAAACTTGCTGAGGGACCCCAGCCCCTCTCCACATTCACATATTAAATCTTTTTTTTTCCAGCACATAGCACTCGATGACGCGATGATACAGTATTTTTGGCTGCCATATGAATGCCCAAGAGGCTGCAGCGTGGCAAAGGAAAACATCCACTGACACAAAGCAGACTGCGTAGTTAACACTTCAGAACACGATACCGTCTTGTAAGCAAAGTTTAATAAGGGATTGAAACACTTCTTTCTAGGCACATACATGGAAATAAGTGCATCTCGTACACCTCCTCTACACCTGCAAGTTTCTTGGCAATCCGTGGGTTATTATTGTTCATAAATATGAAAATTATTGAAAAATACCTATGAAAAAGTTTATTTATTTTAATCAGTGGGATAACACTGTAATGAATTTATTTACATCTCATTGGAAGAAACCAAGACCTGTTTTTCTCTTCCAATATCCCCATTTTTTTGTTTATTTTTGGAGGGGGGTTGGTTTTTGTTAGTTTGTTTTTGTTGTTATTTTCAGTGTTGAGGGGTTAGTTTGTTTGTTTGTTTTGGTAGGTTTGGGGTTTTTGGGTTTGGTTTTTTTGTTGTTTTTTTGTTTGGTTGTTTTGTGTGTTTGTTTGTTTTTGTTTTGGGTGGGTTTTTATTTTTTTCTATTTTTGTATGTATGTATTTTTGTTTGTGTTTTTTAACTGATTCATCTGGGTCCCCAAACACCCATCCCACCAAAAAGCAGTGCTGAAAATCCTTTCAGCACCTCCCATGTCTGAGTATTCCTGCTCGCTCCATGCTGAGGGCCCAGAGCGGCTGCTGGACCCCGTCTCTCCAGGGAAGGCCCTGGGTAAGGGGCAGGAACAAAGCTCTCACTCATGCAGCATCCAAGCGAGTGACAAAAGGGAGGATGTCTGTCTGTCTGTGTACTCCCCAATTCCTGTTCTTGTGTGCTCAGGTCTGGAACTATCCAAGCCCCCCCAACTCCCAGCACCTATGAATACAGGCCATTTCTCCATCCTGAATGGGGGGATACCCCCACAGAGAATTTGCCCGCAGTGTTGGTTATCTGGCTATAACTGTCTACTGCACAGAGCTGCTCTCACCTATTCTCACCTGCGCCTAGAATATTAAAAACCCCAAGAGAGTTGAAGAATCTTGGTAAAGAAGGAAAAAAAAAACCAAAACGGGGTGGGGGGAAGAAAGAAAGAATGAAAAAGAAATGGATGGGAGAAATTGAGAGAGAGACAGAAGAAGATAGCTGAGAGTATGGAGGACAGCAAATCAAAAGGAAAATACTGCCCATGTCTTCACAAACTGAAAAGTCTGCCTCCTCCAAGCTTGTTTGGAGGGCACAGGAGGTGTCTGTGTGAGGGGGACAATGTTATTTTTAAAGATCCAGCTTTATTAATACATTAAGAAAGAGCTCCCTTGGTAGTATGTGTTCTTACAGCTCCGTCTCAGATCCTATAAAACATTAATGCCCTGAAAGCTGTTACAGAGATCTGCACCACCAGCTAGAAGCCTTTACCTTCAAAGGAGCTCTGTTACAAAAACGATTTTTAATTTTCTGGGGAAAAAAAAAAAAAGACAGGCTGAAATGGAGAGGGGCTTTTGGCACAGAGCTCAGGCCATGGAAGTGGGTGGGCCATGGTGTGGGATGTCAGCCTGTGTTTTTTGCAAGGCCATGGTACATAAACACACATGAAATGCACTAGCTCACCACCCAATGAGCTAACATCCAGTAGGATTTCTATATTAATGGAGTGGGAATACCCTCCACACACAGCAACTAGAGCTGGGAAAAAAAGCAAGAGGTCTGTTCTGGCTGACAGTGAGCACAAGGCATGCACAATGGAGTACATATTGGGGTCTGCAAACCCTTGGTGTGTAAGAGAAAATAAAACCAAAAAACTCTCAACCCCACCCCAAGCCCCTAGAAGCCAACAGCCTCCACACCTGGGAGCAAACAGAACCCATGGCTGGAGTATGCCTCCTGCTGCACGGGTAGAGATGGTGGCATGTGGGGACTTCAGTCCATGCCCACGGTATCTGGTGTGAACTCAGCAGAAAAACCAGGTGATGGGAAAAGGTGTTTCAAAAAGGAGTAGACCAGCCTGACAGGCCCATCAGCCTCGGTGGAAAGTCTGTAGTGCAGTCCCAGAAAGGGGTCACCTAAGGCATCGCGCTGTGACTCCTCTTTCTAGGCCTTGACAGCTCAGCCCTAAGCTTACGCTGTCAGGTCCATTCTGGAGCATCCCGTAGTTTACACAACTTGTATTTTCCCCTCACAGGTATTTTTTTTAAGTTCTCCTTTATAGCACCAGGAAAGGAGTTAAAAATATAAGGAGATGTTTGGTGTTATTGTTTATGGGTTTTAATTTTTTTTTCTTTTTTATTTTCTCTCTTTTTGTGTGTGTATTGTTGGCATGTTTCAAGCAACAAGACTCATGGGTTGTGGGGTGATAAGTTGGGGTTTTTTGCTAAATTCTTTTATTTTTTTTTAAATTCTCACTTCAATTTTAATTCTTGAAGAACAGCTTTGACAACATATATCGCACTCATTATAAGAAGCAAAGGGTTATATCAAAAATTATTAGTATAGAATCACAGGAAACCTGGTTTGGAACCAGAAAAAAATACAAAACAGATATAGATACATAGACACAGGACAATTCTTTTATAATTATTTGGAAAATGTTATTTTCCCCTAATTCTCCTTTTTTTTCTTTATGCGCATATGATGTTTTAACTTTTACCAAAAATGAAAATAAAGACTAATATATTACAAAATGAGTAACAATGTTCATGGTAAGTGTTTGCGCATGGAAATTTTGTTGTTGTTGTTGTTTGCTTGGGTTTGGGTGGTTTTTTTTTTGTTCTACACAAGGTTCAGTTCAGTTTCAATGCTCTTTTTGTTTTGTTGGTTTACTGTACAGCATATATCAACAACAGTCCACAATAAATCCTGGAAGATCCAGTATCCCCTTCAGGTGTGATTAATATCCCCTCAATACTCTTTTTTTTTTTTTTTGTCTCTTTTATTAATATTATTTATTTCTTCTTTCCTCCTCTCCAAAAGAAAAAAAAAACAAAATAGGCCAAAAATAAAATAAAATAAAAAAAAGGCGAAACACCACAACCTCCACGGACGACAGGTCCGTCCTTCTCCCCTCCACGGCAACATCTCTGCTCCCACTCGCCCTTTCTTTTGTTCAGTGTCCACCTCCCGGGGCCCCCCCGCACCCCGACTGCCCCTCTGTGCGAGCGTTCCCTTCTCCGCCGCTCCGCCGCCTCTCTGCCGGGGGTGCGGGATGGGCTCTAGGAGCACTGGATGGACATGTAAGGCCAGTTGAAGCTGCTCCCCGACAGTAGCATATCCCTGATGAGGGTTTCGATGGGGGTTTTACCTACCAAGCGGACGAAGAAGAGCTGCTCTATGACGGAAGAGGAGACGGTGCGCAGAGAGGGCAGCCGCAGCAGCAGCTTCCCGAAGCGGCTGGGCTGGTTGGGGTACTGGCTCCGCACGTACTCCTCCAGCGCGCACTGCGACTTCTCCTGGAGGCTCTCGATGTGCGCAGCATCCGACAGGCCGCAGGCGTCTGCCCACCGCACCGCGCCCGCGGAGGCAGCCGCAGAACGGCGGCAGGCGGGGGAAGAGTGGAGGGAGGAGGTGGAGGAGGAGGAGGAGGAGGAGGAGGAGGAGGAGGAAGCGGGGGGGAGATGGTTAGTGGCTGGGAACCACACGGGGAAACGCCGCGACGATGGGGGGCAGCCCAAAGGTGCACCCCGCATCCCATCCCACCCCATCCCATCCCCCCCCTATCCCGCGCACCACTGCCAAATAAATAACGCGACCTCGCTGTGCCTCGTCACCACCGTGGGTATTTTCACCCAGGATGCGACGGGGTGCCAACACCCCGCTCGTCCCAATCACATACACAAATGCATCACCCCCCACACTTCCTTCCCACATCCCCCCCACTGACACTCCGCGCTGTCGAGCGTGGTTTCTGCTCCAGGGAGCCCACCACCGAGAAGCTGGAAACCTGGACCAGCCCCCTTAAATAACGCCGAGAGGAGGAAAAATAAGGTATTGGGGAAAATAATAATAACAATAATTAATAACAGCAATGATATGATGATGAGCAGTGACGCACACGAGCAGAGTGAGACACAAGGAGTTTGTTGACATGGCTGCACATCACACAGAGGCAGCGACTGGGACCTGCAGCGACTGGCAGGGCGCCGGCTGGGGGATGCCGTGGGGCAAGGGAGTCTCCTCTGCTCCTGCCTCGCTGCCAGCGATCGCAAATTTGCCCCGTCTTTGCGGGCTGCATGATAGATCTGGTGAAGAACGGCTAGGTTAGTCCTAGCTCGCGCTCAGCAGGCGTCTGTGGCTTTCAGACACAAAGCTGGGGAGAGCTGCAGCGGCTCAGGCTTTCCTAAATGAGGCCAGAGACACTCCTTCCTTATAGGTCCTTCTGGCACGAAAACTGTCACATACACCTTGCACCTTGCAGAACTACCTGACCTGAGAGCAGAAGCCCTTCACATCCATGCATTTGTCCCTGCACAGGTTATTCTGTGTATATAGGTACAAGCAGAGAGGTGCAGATGCATCCGTGTGATTGCATACACACAGATGCATATAAGCGCATATCCTATCTCTGAGAACACGTAGCCCAAACCAGCGGATAATTGTGCACCAGCTGCTTGTGGAGGGACTTGCTCAGGAAACTGCAGTCGTGGAAAAGTGGTGGGTATGCCCAGATGGTTGAAACCATCCACATTGTTTTGAAGATTAATAATAGATATTAAAAAACACCAAACCAAAACAACAACCAAAAAACCCAACCAAAAACAAGACAATCAGCTGGCATCTAACTAGAAATCAACAAAACAACTAATCAAGAAAACCCCAGCCATCAAGACCAGAGCAAGGCAGCCAGCTAGCAGCACAGTTTAACAGATCAAAGCCAGACTTTCCTAATATATAGATCCGTATGTTAATTGGTTAATGGCCCCCAAAATGGCATTGCAAAAATGTGAATGTGGAGTTGTGACGCTAGAAAACACAACAAATTAACAAATTATTCCAAGTTGAAAATAAAAGAAAATAAAATCTGTTGCACCGGCATTTTTGAAGCCTAAGTCCTCCCTTATCAAGAACTGACTTTACAAAGATTTCTGAACACCTTCATCTACAGTATCATGGCCTCGAGCAAAAATACAAATAAAACAAGCCATAATTTAGGAACTTCTGTGACGGAGAACCTTTGACCTGAGCTGCGGACTTGGCATCCCTCAGACACACAATTATCTGAGCCAGGCTGCTCTGCTAATCCATACTGTACCTTTAATGCAATGATATTTTACAACATCTAAAGCACCAGGTTGCAACATATATATCTATCAAAAGCTGGGGCCTGTTCTTGTTTGCAATACATATCAAAACCACAGTCCTGTTCATATGTTGATTGCCACAAATCACATTCCATATTTACATATATCTCGCTATTTTACATGCATTATCTGCCCATTATGCATTAGGATCCTATTCAACTTCCAAACAATGCAATATGAAAGGGTCTTACTGACACCCTGGCAGGGCTTTTTTTCTTTATGCCCCATATGTCATACCCTTAAGGTTAGTGAAATATTTATCAGACATTTACGATAAGTGCACCTATAAGTGCAGGTCACTGGACAATGCGGATGGGGAACTTGCTCTCTAAAAGGGCGTCAGCCTGGTGTGCATGTGGGTGTGTATGTTCGAAAAATTGGCCATGGGTTTTGTCTTAGACCTTCAAAACCGCAGAATTTTCTCGTGCTGATAGTATGTATTGGGCTTCAATTATTTCAAATGGCCCGGCATATGCCTCTACTCGGGTTTTCTTCCTCAGACTGAGGTGGGGGTGGGAAGGCTTAATTCTCCCTTCAGAATGAGATTAAAAATAATAATAATTAAGGGATCCACAGCTCGATTAGATTATGCAGCCCAGAGAGGTGTAATCCATGGGAGAAATAATACAATCCATGTTTACTGAAGGTGAATTATTATTCCATCTCAGGAAGTGGCTAATGTGAAAATCCTGTGTGTGCCTTGCCTTCTTTTTATATGGCACTGTGTCAATAAGGGAAAGCTCTATATTTCTTCTTCCAGTGTATGGAAAAGAAATTATGTAAATAAATAATCATTACTGTTCAACACACTCCAGCCTTCCCCTTTGTAGTGGAGGCAATGTATTTCATGTTACATGTTCAGAAGAGTTTAGTGTTCACAAAATATAGATGTAATCAGCTGGCATCTAACTAGAAATCAAAAGTTCTTATTGCGCTGCAAATAGATTTATTTGATTTATGTTATCTGTCTCTGTCTCTTCCCAGAAACAAATATTTATGACGATGAAAAGGTAGATGTAGGAATTAATAATGCTAAAGTTTGGCAGGGGGCAAAGAAGATGAAGGCGAGGAGGAGGGTAAGGGAGAGAAGGGAAAAAGAGGCAGAAAAGGAGCTAGTTTTGGGTTGCTAACCAGCTTTTGGAAGGTGTCCAGAATTTTACAGATTGAATAAATGCTCTCTGGAGCCCGAATGTAAAAACCACAACAGGAGAAATCCATGCCGGTTTTAAATACTTAGTCCTCAGTGAAGGACTTTGGACAATATGCCTAAAAACGTCTTTTCCATCATTTAAAGTTTGTTTAAAAGTTGGATGACTTTGAGAAGGCTTCCCATTAATTCCCCTCTGAATATGCAATAAAAACAAGTTTAGTGAAAAGTGGAAATGTGCGGATGGGGGTAAGGGGTAGTAGATTACTCCTGACAGCAGTATTTCCATTTTCTGAGATGTCCCGTGTGATTCTACTCTGAAATAATATTATTTTTCCCCTCCTTCACTCTCCACTCCACTATGGGAAGGGGCTTCTCCCCTCACAAATGTTAGGTTATTGCATTTGTTTTTATTATATGTAAATGAAGGGCTCCTCTAAAGCCACTTACCCTTTTTCTAAGCCAAGGTCAATTGCTTTGGAAGTAAAGGGGAAGACTGGGGGGAACAGGGAGAGAAGAGAAAGAAGAAAAAAATAAAATATTCCCTCAATCATATCCTCATCAGGGGCAACTTCATTCACAGGGCCTTTGGCGTGTGGAAGGTCCGAGCCACAGGCCAGACATTTTACCATCTCTGCTTGGGAAGAAGCCCTCCAAGTTGGGTCTGGGGAAAAAAAAAAAGGATCTCCTCGACTGTCCCTGTGTATTGATGAGCTCCCTGAAATGAATGGGGAAGTCTGGGAGTCTGCAGGCAGGCTGTGGAGTTAAATCACCCTGATAAATGCAGGCAGGTCTCTTTGTCACTCTTGAAAAACATGTTTCCATCAAGAAGACTTATTATGATAAAATACATTAAAATGTCGAGTTGGCTATTCAGTAAATCTTCCATTTGTTTTAAGATTTGCACATTATCCTTTGCAAAGAAATATTCCCTCCAACGCTGCGAGACTGCATTTGCACTGGAAGTAAAAGGGGGCAGTCACAGTACACGTCTCCGACCACCCTGCATACAAATTAGATACTCCTGTCTAAATAAATTATCTGATGTTCAAATCGATATTAATACTACATTTGCTACATTACAATATAGTGCAAATTTAGGAGTCATTTTAATACAATGTAAATACTATCTTTCGTGCTTGAAAGGCAACAAATATTGATGGATTATAAACTGCTCAGTGTTAAACAAGGCCTTTGAACGATTTGCCATCTTTGTTCAGGAGTGCTTTTAATTTTGCCTTGGCCTGTTTTTAAGTCACATTTATTGGAACCATTTAGTTATTGCTAGTCGAGAAAAGAGGAGAGAAACTCGTACAAGAGAGGAGCTATGGGATGGGGAGAGTGGGTATAAAAATGAAAAAAAAAAATAGGAAAAACAATCAGGAAAGGTGGCAATTAGCCACATCGTGATGATAATTGGAATAATAATTAAAAAGTTACACTGCCCAGACTCTTATCTTGCCTTCTTTCCATTTTCTATATTTCCTTCACATAGTTCCCCTTGATGTTTATAAATTCTCCCTTGCAGGTTACAATAATAGTATACGTATTATATTCTTATAGGCTATGACCAGAGCACTTCAAAGGCAATGCTAATGCAACTTTCCTGCTAGTTAATTCAAACCATCTATCACTGGGAAAAATTGTTAACATGCATGTTTCCACCGCCTACTCTTAATTTGATTTTGGGTTTTAGTATTACTTTTTTGAAGGGGCTGCTTGTTAAAGAGCCAGTGTCAGTGGGGATGAGGGAGAGGTTGATCCCTGGACCAGAGTTTACCCCCATCAGGCACTATGCTTTCTCGGCCTCCAGTCCCTTTCCTTTAAAAATAATTCTATTGAAATTTTTTCCTTATTTTCTCGCTGGTGATTTGGGATTTTTTGCTGTATTTTTGGTTTTTGCTCTTTTTTTTTTTCCAGACGTCTCACATCCCCAACCCGTCCCCTCACCTGAGGTGAAGAGGACGATGGCTTTCAGGCAGCTGTACTCAGCCGAATCGACGTGCAGCGCCTTCAGCTTCTCCACCTGTTCCTGGAAGATGCGGATGTGGTCCATGAAGGCTACAACGCGGTCGGCCGACATGGGGGAGGCGTGGAGGCCGGCGGCGGCCAGGAGCGGGGCCACATGGAGGGGCATGGAGCACTGGGCAGCATTGAGGACGAAGAGCTCGCTCCAGGTGAGCCGCAGCAAGGCCACCTGGTCGGTGATCTGCAGGTCGGGGAAGAAGGGAATATTGCGGGCCCACTCGACGGCGCTGAAGAGCAGACGGGCGGCCAGCTCACAGATGTTCTCGATGCCCATGATGTTGTTGGGCTGCATGCACTGGCTGCCGTAGCGGGAGGTGGGGTAGGGCTCGGCCCGCAGCAGGAGGGAGATGTATCCCGAGAGATAGCAGTGCCCGTTCAGAGGGTCGCCGTTGGTCAGGGCGTACTGGCCGGGGTTGGGTTGGGTGGGCGGCATTCTTCCTCGCTGAACCGCTGACAAAAAGAAGGAGAGAAGGAGAGGAAATGTGCATCCAGGAGGATCGCAGGCATCGCCCCGGCGGCGCTGCCAGCCAGCCGGAGACAATGCCGGGCTTCTTCCCCTCCCCGCCACCGCCTCGCCCTCGGCACACGCACAGGCACGGACAGACAGAGGCATGCGGAGCCGGGCAGCTGCCGCCGACCTGCACTGCGCCCCCCGCCCGGCCTCTGCCTCGGCCCCGGCCCCGACCCCTGCTCAGGCAGCCTCAG